>JBBCBC010000018.1:35185111-35469241 GCA_037126765.1 Stenogyne calaminthoides
CCCAACCCACAACATAAAAACCATATCCATGCAAATGCATCGGATGATTATCACTCGCCAACACATTAGTCCCTGCAGCACAATCTCCACATTTGCGCCGTACTCCAAAACCAAAGCCCTCGTCCCAAATTTGGGCGTAAGAACACTTTCCGCCAAACCAATATCCCCGTATAATCAAACCTTTTCGGGGATTTTTGAGAGAAGTTAGTTCCAAACACGCCCTTGATCCCATAATACAAAGCTCGGAGAACGTCCACATGTGGCTCGACGAGCTAACATTGTTCAAACTCGCGGCAAACCTCTTACCAAACGGGCCGGTGCAGGGGATACTCCCGGTGCAATTGATGAGGTTAACTGATACCGTTATAAGCAAATTAGTGTCAACTTTTGTAGGCACTTGGATTGGGTGCTGTTTGGTTGCTAAACTTCTTAATCTTCTCGAAAATTGGTCGGCCCAGCGTGTCGTTGTAAGGAAACAGAGGAAAAACAGGGAGGTTTCTCTGATGGGGCTCGTTTTAAGTAATGTAGGATGGCGGTTGTTTTGGATTGGTGAAACCTGCCCGAACGCGCTTGCGTGTATGGGGACGCGGCGAGTAGTAGAGACGGTCGATTGGGTTGGTTCGCTTTCATTAGGAGGTCCATGGATTGGCCAGGCGTGATCATGATGTAATTTGTTAGCAAAGGTTTGGTGTAAAATCCGTCTGTTGCGACGACAATGAGTTTGTGTTGGGCGACGGAGAAGAAGAGGTTTGAGTCCATCGCGGCGTTGACGATTCGCAGAAGGTAGGTTTTTCCTTGCTTTACTTTCATCCTGAAGGTTTCTGCAAAAGTATTAGTTTATACAATGTAAGGTATTAGTTTGTAGTCTGAACAGTATTAGTAAATTTTCAATATCAACTGATACTTTTAATAATATGAACTGATACTTTTAATAATATGAACTGATACCTTGTTTAGAGCATGGATAGTAATCACCAGGTTGTCCATTGATAGTATAAGCATCGGAGGATATGGGTTCACCTCCTGTCTTGTTTGCATTTCCTGCTATTGCCATCACATTTGTTTTCCACCATTCCCCTGCTTACAAAACCTCTATTAATTTTCTTATATATATATATGTATATATATTTTATTTTGAGATCATCAAATTAACCAAATCAACCAACCAATTACAAATTTGTGTCTTTTATAGTTGGTTTTTCATTTTTCTTTTCCCCAACAACTACAGTTTTTCGGAATTGGATCATCGTTGTGTACAACATCTTTGTCTTGATAGAATCATACCCAGGTTATAATGTGTTTTTTTAATTGAATAGCAGATCTGTGTTGCCTTGAATTTTTTAGTTGAATAAGCAGTCCACATGCTATACTAAATTAAAACACACTATAGCCCCAGACCCTTTACGGTGCTAGTCTGATGGGAGAAATTTCAACAGATCCAAATCTCAGTTTTCCACCTTTCCTAACAAAAACCGCTTGAGGTAGGCAGGAATTTGATCAATATTAATGTCATGTTAAATTACAATAATTACTTGTATTAGGTTTCAATTTGGAACGAGGGATTCAAAATGAGTTGATTTCAAATCATTTTTGGTAATTAGAGTGATGGGGTTTTCAAATTCCATTCTACAAAACAATTATACATGTCCAAAACAAAACTGCCTAATGCATTTGCTATTATAAATTTCAAAATCTAAAAACCATGTGATACGAAGAATTAAGTTGAATACTCCCTCCGTCCCATTTGAACCTTCACACTTTGACCGACACACATATTAAGAAAAAATGACTTTGTTGACTTTTCAAATGAGATGGAGGGTGGAGATTGTGGGGTAGAGATTGTAAGATTCTTTTCCATATTTGGAGTGTGCAACTTGAAATGAGACAGACCAAAACAGAAAGTGTGCAACTTCAAATGGAACCGAGGGAGTACAAATTAGTTGTAACAATTAGGTACCTAGAATAATGGGAATCTGTGCATAAGGCTTGGGGAATGGAAATGTATGTCCTTTTTTGGGTAAAATGATAATGATTCCATGTAGAGTTGCCCTTGCCCACCCACTGTGAGCATGCCACCATATTGTTCCTTCTTCATCTGTCAATTGTATCTTGTAACTGAACTTCTTACCGGCCCTAATTGGACACTGGTTAATATATTCTGCTCCATCTGACCATGGATTTCTTGGTTGTCTCACTCCATGCCTGAAAATTAATGTAGCAGTTGCTTTTATGTATAACATTTTTATTAGACTATCATTTCATTTAAAACTGATAATACTGTCAAAATGCTAATACTTTTCAATTAAACAATCAATATTGTCAAATTAATATCTTTTAATGAAACAACTAATACACTTACACTTTCAATAGAACAATTAATAATTCTGAATGAAACAACTAATATACCAAACTAGTACCTCTTGATGAAACAAATAATAAATTTTAATAAAACAACTAATAAAACATGTTGAAGTGACCACCATGTTGTCACATACTATTGTTAGGACTTTTTTAATTTTAATAGTCTTCATTGTTGGGTTGATTCATCAATTTTTGGTGGACCTTTCGATAGGGTGCACAACTTATCATCTAAGTTCGCCTTCCTTAAAAAAAAAACTAATGCGCTAAACTATACTACGGTTTAACTTAAAACAACTAATACCTAATGAAACACCTAATATTATTTAAAAAAAACAAATAAATTGCAAACCAATTGCACGGTATTACTGATTTAGATAAGAATTTGGAGATTGAGTGTCACATACTCACATATATTAAAAAAAAGTGGATCTTTTAAAATTGTGCAATTTATTATATAGAAAAATGCAACTTATATGCTAATTTAATCGTGCAATTATTTTCCATATTAATAGTTGCATGACTCAACATAAATAAGTTGCACTTTTCAGTATAATAAATCGCACGATTCTAAAATGTATTATGAGTGTACGGTGCACCGAATCCGCCAAAAAAAATTGTGCAGGTTAATAGGTTCCGTTATTTTTTTCTTTTCACTAATTTCTCCATTTAGTGATCTCTCTCTCTCCAAACGAAAAATAACATAAAAAATGAGAGCATAACTAAAAGAAACTGAAATGTGCAAATGTACTACCAGTGAAGCGTCAAGTTGTACTCTGCCTGGTTATGAAACTTGATAATCAACTTGTCTCCTCTATTAGCTTTTAAAGTTGGGCCAGGGAATTCTCCATTCACTGTAAGAATTTTCTTTGTGCTGCACAATCTAGTATATGGAGTTGACCTTACCTGCAATTAATGTTGCCCAATCAATTTAATTAATTAAACTTTTTTTTGCTATATATGTAAAAGAAAGCTGTACCACAAATGTATGGTGATGAGTTCTGGCATGAGTAGTTTGAAGAACAACTGCAAGAAACAATAATAAAGACAACGTTTTAGGGAACGATGAACACATTCGGACTTCCATTTTTGTGTCGAAAGATTTGCGTTTTATATTTGTCTCAAATGTTGGTGTGTATAATTTGTGAAATGTATATCTTTGAATTTGTGCCTCCAACTTATACCTGGAATGTGATCACCTATTCTATAATTGGTGTTGCACTTCGTATTTCATAATATGAATGAATGACAAGTGAAATAATAAAAAATATTCAACAAGCTACCATGCTTAGTCCATTGTTAAATATGCAAAAGGGTGAACCAATGAAATACGAAAAGTGAAATAGAGGAATCGAACCGTTTATACAGAGGTGTCATTATATGCCAATCACTAATAATTGCTGTTTTAGCAAGTGATGATTCTCAAAGTAAATGGGACATTTGTGTTTTAATTCAGTTCCCCATAACACAAATGATGCAATATCTTCTTCACAAAAAAATTAATTGTAATCATGCTTCTATATATTTACATGATATTTAGATTTTCGAGTGTGAACCAAATTTACAACTTAAAGTCCATAATTTAATACCTTTATTTTTAGATAATAAAAGTAATATTTATTCATAATAGTAATAGAGTTAATTTATACCTAATAATAATAGTGTATATACATAGGGTGAAACTATATTATGCTCAAGGGGGCCATGCCGCCCCCTTACCCCACCCACCCACCCACCCACCCTATGTATATGTATAAATAATATTATACTCTATTTGTCTCAAGATTTCTTTTACATGTGCACTAATACACATATTAAGAAATTGAAATTTAGTGTGGGAATTTGATGGATAATTTTATAAACTTTTGTGTATAAATTAAAGTAAAAAATTGAATTGTGTGTGTTTCAAAAATAATGATATTTTGTGTAAATTTATGAATATTTTGATGGTGAAATTTATGAGGTATTCATTTCTTTTTTAGTGTGCAAGTAATGTTGGACGTCCCAAATAAAAACAAACAAGGAAAATAAAGATTCTAAGATACAAATTTTAAGTCAAAAGACTTTTAAGATACAAAAAGAAAAAAGGTAGTATTCCAAGGTACAAAATGTACCAATTTTACCCCTAAAATACAATTTTTTTTTAAAAAAATGCACTCCACAATATAATTTTTTTTTTTTAAAATGCACTTCAAAATTGGCCTAAAATATATATTTTTTTAAAATACACTCCAAAATTGATTAAAATACAATTTTATTTTTTAAAAAAATGCACTCCACAATACAATTTTTTTTTAAAAAAATGCACACTAAAATTGGCTTAAAATACAAATTTCTTTAAAAAAATGCACTCTAAAAATGATCAAAATACAATTTTTTTTAAAAAAAAAATGCACTCCAAAATTAGACTAGAGGTGTAAAAGTTAAAAGAATTTTTTTTTTAAAGTTATATATTTTCTGAATTGCAAAATGAGTTAATAAAATGCACTTTGAAATAAATAATAAAATTATATTAATAAATAATTTAATTAATTTAGTAAATTAAAATATTTGGACTTTTAAAAATTTAAAGTATAAAAAGTCAAAATGCGTCAAAAGTGCAGAAAACGTGTCAGAAGTGCAGAAAACGAACAAAATGACAACTTAGACTTTTTAACCATAATTTTGTATCTTAGAGTCACAATAAAATTACATTGTACCTTAGAGTCACTTAGGGAGTGACTTTGTACCTTAGAGTCACTCCCCCTAAAACAAGTGTGCAAGTAATTGCGAGATGAAGTGAGAAGTTAGTAATAGATTTTTTGTATACATCACTTCGTGCTTCTCTCTTGTCATTTTTATATTTTCAAAAATTATGTTCTTTAAACTGCATAATCTTATATAAGAAATATTGATTTATTTTGGACACCTAAATATAATTAATATTTATGTATTTTAATATAAATATTTATTTAATTTTCTTATCAAATATACAATAATATTTTCATCATGAATTTTTTATTTTAACTTTTGGCCCCCCTAATATCAAGTTCTGGTTCCGCCACTGCATAATAGTAATATTAAAAAAATAGAGTTCTTCCTCGACTTTACATAAGTTTTTGTAAAAAAAAAAAAAAAAAATGCAAAATTATCACGGGTCGCATCGCATACATATAGAGAGAATGAAAAATAATACTCTAATATGTATTAAGATTTTATGTCATTGTGTAATAACAATTTCAATCCTTATTTTATGACTGATCAGAATGCAAGCGACGTTAATCATTTGACTAACGAAAATGTGGATTATATTATATTATATTATATTATCTAATCTAATAAGGTAAGTGAAAATGTGGATTATATTATTATTATTATTATATTATATTATATTATGATTTATGACTCATATGCTAGCGACTATATATAATCATTTGATTAATTTGCTTATTCATTTAACGAAATTACATAAAATAAGATTTACAATTAAATTATTTCAAAGGTAATAATTACTTGGAATTGATCCTCCTTAGGAAAGATGGTCCTTGGATTACTCAACTAGAAAAAAATGGTCCTTCCAAATTGGTGGATCGATGCAACATACGAAATTTTTTCGTCATCTTGTATACCGAATTGAAAATTTCGATACCAAAAATGCATCTTGTTGTCGATCGGTATATACCGAAAATTATTACATACCGATATTGTATCGATATTTCAAGATATAATTAAAATACCGAAATATCTTTGGTATGCAAAAATTTTTCGGTATAATTTTTTTTCGATATATCAAAATATTTCGGTATATACCGAATAAGAAATTTTCTATATTTTCATACCGTTATTCGTGCGAAAATTTTGATATACCGAAAATCATACCGACAAAAAATTGATAAAATCAATATTTTTTCGCATGCAGTAAGTGCGATTATACCGATATTTTAGATATTTTCCTCCACCCCTAGTCCTTCCTCATCTCAAATTTTAATTGAAAAATTACAGCTTTAAGGCACATTTTGGCCCAAACTATTATTTTAAGTTATAAAATATTTTTGTTAATACTCAAAGACACAATTTTGTTGCACATTTACAAATTGAACTATGTAAGGTACAATCGTAAAAAAAATTGTATTTTGGTCTCTCCAAATTGCAGCTTAAATTGAGGGCCCATTTTAATTGATAAAAAAAGCTGTCAATTACCTAAATAAAATAAAATAAAATTGTATGACAATATGTATACATGTACATATATATGAAAAAAGATTGAACAGGATGGCCTCAATTCATACATAAAATGAATCTCATTTAATATATTACGTATGATTCATTAGTTGAGTTTATAGATTCCTAACCTAATCATGTTTTAAATATAGTCACATTTGCATAAGATCGTCCCGGTTTGAGGCAGGGCATAAGTTGAACATTGACGCTTTTAACATTCCGAGAGAGGGGTGGGTGTAATTTGTCTTAGTTGTAATTAAATCTCGTGCATGAGACCGCCTCATATTATGAGTTTTGTCTTTAAAATAAATATACAACTCAAATAAAACTTCATCTTAGGTATGCATATGAGATCCTCCCACACAAGACTATCTCAAATTAGAATGATTTTCATTGTTAGCTTATTTGTGTGAAAACTGATGTTGTCTAGAATATACAACCAGCAAATAAGAGATTTGATTAAACAAGTAGTAATTTTGCTAAGTGTTTAGAGAGAGGTGGTCAATGTAGAGAAGTGATATACGTATTGTGCTAAAAAATGGCTGAAAGATCGATTTGTTAGGATTTAAACGCAATTATTGAAAAATTGAGAGAACATGAAAATTAAATAACACAAATTTGGTTTCTGGGTTAATCCGAGAAATGACTACGTTTGGGGACACTATCGAGCCGAGAAATTTACTAATTTTCGATGATAATAATTACTTGAATCGATAAGAATTAATAAGCATAAACTGGGACAATGGCAAATCGATCGAGCTCCATAACCCAACACACGATCTTTAATAAATGCTCAAAGGACCTATTTATAGTATATGCATTAAATGTGTTGTCAACACTATACTAATTCTTGATTTAATGTGTCAAACGCACAAAAAAAATTGTCAATTAACGAGGGCGTGCTCGTGGGCATGCATGTTCTCGTTAAATTGATTTAACGAGGTATTAACGAGGGCTAATAATAATGATAATTTTCTCGCGCTAAGTTTAACGAGGGCAATTACAAACCCACCGGTATTAGCGAGGCAAATGCACCCTCAATATTTGCGAGAGTAGTTTTACCCCTCGCTAAAGTGAAAATTATAAAATTAATAAATAACTTGGCAATTTGTGAGACGCAATCAAACGCGACGACAATTCTTCGCTAGGTAGCCACGACAACCTCTATTTTAATAAAAATTTCACTTCTAATAAATATCTATCATACATATTCTATTATTTTTTAACGAAGGTTTATGCCTCGCTATTATGGAGCCCTCACTATTAATGAGAAAAAAATCATTCTTTCGTTAACGCCCGCGTTAGTAACAAGGGCTCTCCATCATTAATTTCGGAGGGTAATTTAACCCTCTTTAAAACTCTTGTTATTAGCGAGGATTTTATAGCCCTCATTAATGCCCTCGTTAAATGACAATTTTTTTTGTAGTGAAATGAGGTGCCACTTGACCAATTAAATTTTGTAACTCGTCTGCGTTTAACCATAATTATATTAGTGCATGTGGATGATGAAGTCATCCTTCTGAGTGGGCCGAGATGGATGTCTGTCGTCCTCGTTGGAGTGGCATGTTGGATGGTCGAGGTAGGAATGACATGCGCATGGTGGGAACGTGCCGAAGTGATGCGACGACCTGGGTTTGAACCTGAGTCTTAGGCTGAGGTGGCGAGATAATTCGAGATGTCCTTATTAATTATATTATTGGGGTATCGACACTATTGACTGGTCGAGCTCATATTGAATTCATGGCATTCACTTGGTGTAACAATTTTTTTTTTGTTTTGTTTCAAGACAATACTTGGACAAAGCTTCCCTAATTTATGTTTCCTTAATATGTATTGTCATCTGAACTTTGGAATAGTATTGAAGGTTGATGTAAATATGAAAATTGCGCAAATAGAGACTTTGACGGTTTCACCATGCACCACAAATTATAAAAATGTTAAGACAAACTTTCATATACTACAATGGATTTTAGATCCGTAGAACATGCCCTGACCCGACCATTAATCCTACCCATTAATTTAGACTGAAAAATCGTGGATTATTTGCGAGTCGAATTGAATAAAACATATTTTTTTTCGTAAAATTTCATGCTAAGGCAAAAAAGGGAATATTAGATTCTTAGGGCGTGATACTATAGTGACAAACATGGGAAATATGTTCTTTTAGGACTAACTTTGGACAATAATTTTTCTGAACTTGAAAATGTAGACATTATATATTTTTTAAAATATGTAAATATAGGACAATATATTTTAAAATATGTAAATGTAGGACAATCGAGTCCGGATAAGCACAAATTGAGCTGAAATGTCATGTGAGATTTGGGTTTTTTCGTACTCAACTGTCCTAAGAATTTTAAAACATATTGTCCAACATTTCCAAGCAGTAAAAGTTATTGTCCTTAAAACATAACCTTCCTTATAAGTTCTTGTCCTAAAAAAATATTATTCCCGGCAAACATGTGTTAGTGTAAGTACAAATATGTATTACTGTAAGAACAAGAAACACACACTTGCTTTTTAGTGCATATATTTGTCTTTATAGTAATACATGTCAGGTATTGAAAATTGTGTTACTATATAAACACACATGTGTTACTGTAATTAGAAAGATGTGTTAAACGACACTCCCTTCCCACTCTATTTTTTATCTGCTTCTACTTCTAACTCGTGAATGCCTTTTTTCTCATTATCACGTGGTAACACATACTTCCCTTATAGTATATAGCATACACTTGTATTTATAGTAATACAAATTGAAAGTGAGATTTCATACTTTGTCTTTGCGCAATTTTTTTGAGAAAAATCGTTCTACCTACAAAAAAATCCACAATTTTCAACCTCACAGGTAAAATAGGTTGGATTTGATGGATCTAATATCCATACAATATTGTATATAAAAAATTATTTTTTCATAATTAATTGTTTTGAAACCGGTATTCAACATGAACTTAATTTGTTATAAAACTTATTCCTGTAAAAAAAAAAATTAAATTTGTTATAAAACTTATAATCAATTACTTGTTAATATTATCATAAATTATATTTTAAAGATTTAAAAATATCTTATTATCATAAATAATATTCTACTGAAGATTTAAAATATTTTTAAATACAAAAATAAATAAAATGATATATTGATAAAATCTTATATACATATATTTTTTTTTTTTTTTAGAGTTTACCTTAAATTCTAATTCATATAAATTTTATCAACTAAATTAGTATTAATAAACGAGATATATTTATATTGTGTCCACAATAATTTTTATTATAGTTGATGTTTATTATATAGAAAATAATAAATCAAACAATACAAAGAAATAAATATATATAAAAATATAATCCAGGAAAAAATTAACAAAATATCTTGACCATGATTGAAGCGTATTTTGTTGAGAAAACTTGATCATCAAGGAGTCCAATGTTAATTAAAGAATATATGACCAAAAATAAGCCTATTAAGGAAATAATATCAAGACCTAAATCTTGATGATATTTTCTTTCACGCCTATATTAGGGTTTACCAACTCTCTACTATATATAGCTGTTCACGGTCCGAAATTGATCACCAAAACCTAGCCAGAAAAAAAAAAAATCAGAGAGAGAAAACATGTCGACGGGAGAGCTGGCCTGCACTTATGCTGCATTGATACTTCACGACGAGGGCATTCCCGTCACGGCGGAGAAGATAGCAGCGCTCGTCAAGGCGGCGGATGTCGCGATGGAGTCGTACTGGCCGGGACTCTTTGCTAAGCTTTGTCACAAGAGGGACATTGGTGAACTAATCATGAACGTCGGATCTGGTGGTGGTGGTGGTGTTGCGGTTGAGGTTCCTGCCGGTGATGCTACTGGTGGCCTTGCGCAGCTGCGTGGAGCCCGTCGCTGAGGAAGTTAAGGAGGAGAGTGATGGGGACGATCTGTTCAACTTGTTTGGTTAGAGTTAATGGTAAGGTGGTGGAGTTTTTGCGGTTTGGTCCCCGACACTCTTCGCGTTTTGTCCCAAAACTTTGCTTTTTGGTCCAAAAATTGAAAATTTTGACACTTTGGGTCCGTTAGTTTTTTGTGAAATCATTGTTTTTTTTTTTTTGGTCCCAGGATTTTTGGTCAACCTCAAAGCGTGACCTCGTTTTTTGGAGGAAAAAATCGACACTTTTTTGGTCCCATATTTTTTTTCCCTCATTTTTTCATGAAAAAATTCAGATTTTGTGGAGGGGAAAATGTAGCTTTTGGAGGGAATTTTTTCTTTTACGGAGGGAAAAACTGGAGCCATATACACCTATATATATGTTCCAACACACTTAAACATTCATTCATACATAGCAACAAAAATGAGCATGAGTAAAGATGGAGCTTCATCATCCTCTACAACACAAAATGGGCACATCACCTTTATGTGTTATTGTGGCAAACCAAATCCTTATGTGTCTCAAAGGCCAAAAGTATAGGTAGGTTGTTCCATACATGTGTTGACTCACACTAAGTGGTGGTTTACCAAATTTTTTGTTTGGATGGATGAACATGAAGTGGTTGAGCAAGGCAAGTTTCTGGAATGATGAGGAGAATTGATAGTCTAATTCTTTGAAAACTTGGAGCTAACTTTCGAGCTAAGCTAAAGGATTTCACGGGGAAAAAATGCAATTGAAATGAAGAACCGGATAATATGCATGGTCAAGAACTCTCTAAAGTGAATCACCTAAAAGTCATCATTTTCATTGTAATAATTTTATCTTGGGCACCCTCTTGTCTTCAAGTGGATGGGTTAAATCTAGCTAGCTATGTGTAAAAAGTCCCTTACCATATAGGGCATTTTGTAAAGTCTCGACCATATATAGGGAAATATTATATCTCTTTGTTTCAATGAAAACAACTTCTAAAATATCAAAATCACAAATAACAATCACAAATCTCATTGTCTAAAGCAAAGTCTAAAAAGCAACATACAACAAGAGAACAAGTCCCATTGTATAAAAGCAACATACTGACAACAATCACAAATCACCCATTATCAAAAAGTATCATAAAACCGAGAGAATATCGAGAATTTAAAGACATTGTCTAAAGCATCCAATTTAAAAACAACACAAATCCCATTGTCTAATCTTTTCCCATTTTTCAACTTCTTACCCTTGCCCTTACCCTTGCTTGTAACATTAGCAACAACATTGGCGACAACTTGGATTAAAGAAGACATGGTCACAAATTTCTTACTTTGTGTAATGACTCTCATTCCATCTCTATTAGTGTTGACACCACCAATGTTCACATTGCACCCAATGTAGGTGTTGATGGGGAATGTGTTTTGGTACCAGATCTACCGGGGTGAATATTTAAATACAAATTTAATTCATTAATTATTACTAGCATGAATTAATCCTATATTAATTCAAATAATAATTACAACAACATATCATGCATATAAAAAGCCACGTAAAACTTACGCAGCGGAATCTACGGTTTTACGTGAAGCGCATACCTCTCGGGATGGCGATTGACTTGATTCGGAAGGACTAACCAAAAGGACTTCCCAAGTATTCCCTTAGCCCCTTGCTCAACTATCCGAATTGGAAGGACACTTTCGTCGAACAATTAACAAAGGAAAAAATAAACTTTGTTGCACCACTTTTTGTGGATTTGCTAATTTTTTCAAAGACATGGAATTGTACTTGGGAATGAACTAATCATCCCTATTTATAGGAGAGGAGAAATTGAAAATTTTAGTAGAAAATCAATGTGGGAAAAGACTTTTCTTGGTCACCAAGAAATCTTGAATATATCTCTTATATTCTTTTTTCCCATAATTAAAATATTCCACAAAATTCCACCTCATCAATTATGGATTTTTTGAAAATAATATGTGCAATAATCAAGATTTGGATCTTCTTGAATTTATGAGATATTCTTGTATTTCAAGAAATACATATCTTCCATAATATATTTTCAAGAAAATCAAGAAAATCTTTCTTGCCCACTATATTTCCAAAATTTCGAAATTCCTCAATGAATAACCAAGTGGGAGATTTCTTGAATTTAATGAGATAATCTTGTATTCCAAGAATTTCATTCCATAACAAAATTCAAAGAAAATCTTTCTCCCTATTTTATCCATAAATTTCGAAATATTTAGGAAAAATTTAGCAACAATATTTATTTTATTTTAATCACCGTTTTCAGTTAATGGACTATTTGTTGGGCTACTCAGGGGGCCTTTAGGAGAATTAAGATTGGACCTTCTAATGGATCTTGAATATCTAATATTGAGCCACAATATAATTCAAGCCCATAAATATTAATTAATCCCACTACATAATTAATATTACCAGACTATCCATCTTAACCCATATTACGGTCAATATGGCTCCAGGTCATTATTTCCGTGTTTAAGATTATCTAGCTCATTAATTAATTCAAGCCCTTTGAAATAGCTTTCCATTAATTAACATCTTTTTATCTTAATTGGAAACGGTTCAACATTATTATCCCTACGGAAACTAATTCCACTTGCAAGATTTGGTATGATAAAACTTATGAACCTCCCCGGGGCAAATCAAACAAAGCATTTCTTTACACGATTCTTCAGATTAAATCTTAGCAATCACACGTGACCAATAATATTGCCCAAGATAAAAAGTATTGAATCTCCTTGATTAAGCTACCCATGATAAGTCAAAGCAATAGTTACCAATCCCACGTGATCCTATTTAAGGGACGAAGGTTAAGAAATAACGAACCACTGAGGTCTAATTCTTCCTTGTTCAGTTCTGAAGAATTTATCCTCCTGTATATCCTATTCAGCACATCAGTCATGCACTAGTGTAATCTCTTGGTCAAGACAACCAATCTGAGCCTTACACCTCAACCTTTCGCGATGGGTTGTTCATTTCCATCTAGGTCGTGAATGGCGTACTTTTTTTAGTTACAAAGGGATTGTTAATTTAATCTTACGTGATCCTGGTATCACTAAATTAACTACAATGTAACACGTCTTTAATTATTGAACGATTATGCGGTAAATATATGTAACATTCAATCATATTTAAAGCATCAGTGATAAACAATTTATTTCAGTAAATAAGTCAGAAAATTCAGTTTCGATTATACAAAGTAAAAAGTATACTTTTCAGTATAATCCCAACAGGTATTTGAGTTGAAATTCATACCAGCAGTTGGTACAATTTGAGTTGTACTTGATGCACCAAATTGAACTTGACCTCCAATAAAACTTTGTGGGTTGAAATGCATAGGTGGAGGCTCTCTTATCACAACTCCAGGTGGTCTGGGGATCTGTAATAGTAAATAACCAATCTTATCAGTTTACAACACTTCAAAGACCACATTACAACAAAATTATCACCACAACCAACAACATTACCTGATCATCAGCAGGTTTCAGTGCACTCTTGCTTGAACTAGCACCAGAAGTCTCAGCTTTCCTTTTCTTTGACTACATTGCGGTAGTTTGTTATTTAACAATTTTAAAAAAAAGCTCTAGAATTCAATAAAGACAAATTAGCAAAAAGTAATACCGCTTTTGTGAAGTTTGATTTCTTTGTGTGACCAAATCCTTTCTTCATTGCCTTGTGGTTGGTCTACTTGGAACATTTTGTTGAGCCTAGTAAAATTTATAACATAAGTATATTACAAGAAATTTCATAATTAAATAATTTTTACTCTGTACTTACAGCATGAACAATCTGTGAGTCTTCTTGTGTCATTGGTGGAGCATCAATAAGTTGGCTCGTCTCTCTGACTTCATCATGTGTCATTGTTGATTCTCTTTCGCTTCTTCAAACCTCCATATCTTGCACAAACTCTTCACCAAGTTTGAACAATTGACAACTTGCCTTATTTTGACCCTCCTCCTTCTGAAGTTGCACTTCACGTTGAACTTTTTTTTTTGGCATTCTCTGCACACCTCTTCTCTTGTTTCCTTCTTCATCAACACCCAACCTTCTTCTGCTTCCTGGTCTACCCCTCTTTCTTTTTCCAAAGTTAGGTGGCAATGGATGAATATAACCAGTTTTCACCCATAGTTCTTCACCATTCATTGGTGGAATAGAATGGTGATAGATGTCTGAGTAAACCTCCACTGAATAGCATTTGTTCATATATTCCCTCCACATCCCGAACAACATATCAAGACCGATAGCATGCTTGCGGCAGGTATACCGCACTGACTCACATTCTACAATCACATTGGCATTTCTTCAAATCAACTGCATACCTTGTCCCCTCAAAGCTCCTAACCTCAAACTCAAACTCACTGGATTTTGTTGTTATACAGTTTTTGGCAGCATCCATTCTCTTGTTCAAAATGCACCTTATTTTTCCACACAACAACCTTCCCTCCCATTTTCTTTCAGCTCTATCCCTATTCTTCTGCAATCTTCCCATCAGATACTCCCTGATCCACTCCAACATGGTCAAAATAGGGGATGGTCTTGCATCTAAAATCATCTTATTGAATACTCCACACATATTGTTTACAAGGGTGTCACACCTTGCAAAAGGTGTAAAGTGTGACCTTGACCATTGGGAGGGTGGCTTATCTTGAAGCCATTCCATTCCATACATATGTGATCCAGTGCTCCAATGTTCCTCATTGCATCTTCAAACTGAGGTATAGTGTTAGACTTGGCAGCAGCTCACAATGCCTTTTTGAAAGCATCCCTAAAACGCTCTCTTCGTATTTGCCATGAAGATGTCTAACACAAAACCCATTTCTCCGCCGGGTAAAATCTTCTCAAAAGCGGGTAACAAACCTTTACCGCTTATCGACATAAATGTTATCCTCTCGTCTCATCCCCGCATCGGTCATCCTTCAATAAATTAAAACCACTCCCATGCCTCCCTTGTCTCTCACTTTTTAGCTGCATAGGTCAATGGGTATGGATCATTGTTTGGATCCATACCCTTGCAGATAAGTAACACCCCCGAGTTGAACCTTTCAAATGGCGACCATCTACACCAATCCATGGCGCATCCAGGACTTAAACCCCATCTTGATTACACCCAAACATATGTAGATTGACTTAAACCTCTCCGCGCATTTGTATTCACCATGTTGATTATGACAAGTTGACCTGTGATTCTTCTCTAGTAGAGTTTGGGCATAATCACACAACTGGAAAGTCTTGATGTGTATCATCCCCTTCAATAAGTTTCAAGGCCTTTTGCTTTGCTCTGTGGAAGCGAGAGTGGGAAACATGACAATTCAACTTGACCATAGTTCTACTTTTGAATCGTGACATGCATTTGTGGATCCAACTCGAACTCTTACGCATACTTCTTTGCCAACCATCCCGATCTTACATTCTCAAGGTGATCTTGTCTTTGATTTTGTGATCTGGTTGTCTTGTTTGATTTGGAAAGATTCTTGGCCAACAACCTTGATGCATTTATATGCCATTCCGCCCATCCTGTCTACACCGCATAGATCCTCCTGCATCATTTTTTGTTATCTTTAAACCTCTTCCGTGGTCAACTATTGCATATTCCTGACCTCCTTAAACACTTTTTTGTGGAAATACCGCTTCAATGAAGAATACAGTTTGCTCAAGATTAGATGCTGACCGAAAGTTAAATCACCCATTTCATTATCAATCGCTTCTTCATCGGATCTGACACTTGAAAAGTCAGATTCATTGTCTATGTTATCATCGGATGCACTTGAATCAGAATCTCACGTTAGTCAACTCCATAAGTCCTAGCCACTCGGCTTCAATATCTACATTCTCTTCAAACATAATATCTAACTTGTACTCATCACCATTTTGAACAATTACCCTTGAAATCGAGAATCCTCTTATTTTCCTCTATCTTTGTCATTATTGTCTTCCCTTTGCCATTACACATGATTCTCCCTCTTCCTCATCGCCTTTTATCCACTCAACTTCCTCTTCCAAATCTACTTCTTGTTCTACCTACCCCCACCCCTCCCATTTCCGGTTTGTACTTACGACCCCACCGCCTTCATTACGGTTTGTACCCCCTCACCTTTCGCCCCTCTTGTTACGGTTCTAGCCCCCCAACCTCAAAAAATCTCCTTGCATCCATTATCATCATCATTGTGAACTTGAGATTGAGACATTGGTGGTGCATCATCATCAGGTTGGGTGATCTCCACTGTTTCTACATTATTGACTTCTAACTTTCACAGGTGAAGTAATCCATGTTGTTTGGATCTTTGTTGAACTCTATTAGCTTTTCATAGTTTGAAGTCCTTCAAAGTCCTACGGTATCACACCAAACTCTAGCAGCGGGGCAATCTCTAAATGCACTCACATAAAAAATGAGATACCTCTCATACCGCGATTGAAAATTTGTTCAATATCAAATGCACCATAAATAGTGATGAAACCCCCAGGTTTTACATGGCCCATAATAAACCTTCGTTCATTTTGTACCCCAGTTACACATCAAATTATCCAAATAACCAATATCTACCCTGGTTACATCAACAAAATCAAATGCACTAATTGTGCCTCCCAAGTATCCTAAATTTCCATTACAGTTTTTACGAAGTGCTCCCCCGTGATGCATTTTAATAGTCATCAAAAATCTGCATTTGCCTACATTAGAACAAAAAATAAAAAACCAGCATGCTCTCAGTATAAAAATTTCAATATTTAACCACAAAAAGTCAAAATTGAAGAGATGCCCAAATTTCAGCATAACAATTTCAATATTTAACCACAAACGCCCAAATTATCAGCAAAATCGAAATGCCCAAATGCCATAATGCCTAATTATCAGCAAAATCGAAATGCCCAAATTCCATAATGCCTAATTATCAGCAAAATCAAAATGCCCAAATGTCGAAATGCCCTAATTACAGAGTTTATGCCCTAATTTTTAAAATTTCGTTGAAATTGAAGACTTACCATAATCGGGGGCTCCAAGGTGTACATGGTCCTTCCTTCGTAAGAAAGGTGGAATATATGGCTTAGGCATCGGTTTGTGACCTCTTCTCATTGAAGAAGGTGGGAATATGTTGTCCGCTTCGGTTCCCAGTTTTGCGACGGGTCGGGGTTTTTTGAAACGGGGTGTTTTGCGATGCGGAGAGGTTGTTTGGAGAGGTGGGGTGTCTTCTACCTCACGAGCCGCGTTTTCTTGTTCCTCCATTCAGCGAAACTTCACCACTAACGGCGATAGCGACGGCGAATTGGGGGGAAAGAGGGAAATAGGGTTACACGAATTGGGGGGAAAAATTGAGTTCAGATCGATTTTTGGTGGAATAATAGATTTACTGTTATTGTTATTTAATTTGTTTTATTTTATTTTTTTGACTAACGGCGCGTGTCTTGGACGTGCAAGTTTAATGGAAAATTAGACGGCAGTTCCAGTCGCGGGACCAAAAGTGTCAAAATTTTCGGCTTTGGGACCAAAGGTGTAAGCTTTGGGACCAAAAGCGTGAGTAGGCGTGTCCTGTGGGACCAAAACTGCAAAAAACTCTAAGGTGGTGCATATATATTGGTTTAATAGTATGGATACTTTTTTTTTTCTTTTACGTAGAATTAATGTTTCAGATTTTCTATCCGGTTTTAATTTTTAATTTTTTGTGAGTAATGAGTTGATGATCATCTGATTTTTTTATGTTTATTGTTTAATGAATTCAGCCAATTTTTGGTTAATGGGGAAATTTTAATTTGAATAAATCTATAATTATTTGTATTTGAGACATTTGTTAGTGAATTGTTTATTTCTTGGATTGAGAATATTGATATTCCACATGTGAGAGTGCCTAAATTCTCGATTCCTGCAGTCATGAGCATGCATGTGTGTGACTAGACTAATTAAACAAAATAATCCAAAATTTATAACCTATACTAATATTTTGGGGTAGAGTTATAAATAGCCTAATCTGAAAATAAATATTCTTTTGTGTGATCAAATTTTAAATTGTTCTTTTTTAGCAAAAAAGAATAATTATTTTGAGTATCCCTACCCTTATAAGTCCATACCACCATTAATTTACTCCAAACCACACTTTATTAAGCCCGTACCATCATTCTTCACATCGTACTACAATTTATTTATGCACATATCACCTTAATAAATTAATTAAATTTTAATAAGTTGCACCACCATTAATTTATTTTGTACCACATTTTATTATGCCTGTACCACCATTAATTCATAACCGTACCATAATTTATTTATGCACGTACCACCACTAATTCACCCTTTACCACCATTAATTTATTTCGTGCCAAACTTTATTAGGTCCGTACAACCACTATTTCATCATACCGTACCATAATTTATTTATGCACGCACCACCACTAATTCAACCCGTACCACCATTAATTAATGACATATCACACTTTATTAAACTCGTACCACCATGTACCATATTATTTAGGTTCGTCTTACCATATGTCAAGCTTAGACCACCATGAATTCACCATGTACTACATCTTATTGAGTACCACAAAAAAAAGAGTGTCTGCATTGATGAAGGAGGAAAGGCGCCACATATGTTGTTGAATAGAGAAATTGGGAGAGATTGAAAGATGAAGGGATCACGAGAAATTAGCGTTCAAAAAAGAGATGAATAAGATTTGGAGGAGATATATTAGGGAAAGTAAAAAAAAGAGATATTGGAGGAGAAATAATAGGAAATTAGCGCAAAAAAGAAAGGGAATGAGAAGAAGGAAAAGACCGTTCAATGTGAGAAAAGAAGGATAAGGGTAGAGTTGGTAAACAAAATATTCTCTTGACTAGAAAAGAATAAAATTAAAACTTTTAACTAAAAAGATTTTTTTTAATTAGAACTGGTTAAAAATTGGGGTTCCGTCTAATTGGTTTTAAAATTTAATTAAAACAAAATAGACCTCAAATTCAATTAACTGAAATTTAATATTTTGTACCTATAAAATTTTCATACGTGAGTGGTATCAGTGATAGGACGACGATTATCAACTATAATCACAACAAAAAATTAATGAAAATTTTGTAATATTTTGTTGTGATTATAGTTGATGAAAAATAAAGAGTTATATGAGTATGGAAGGTGTTTTTGGGAGCGGCGGTGGCACTTAATATACAGTTTCAACAAAGTGGTGCATATCGAGTGGTTACTGTACACCTAGATTTAGTCTCATGCATAAGACGAGATACAATTTAGCACAAATTACATTTATTCTTTTTTAAAGTGTTAATGTATCAATATCCAAATTATACCATAAATTATACTCACCCCTCTCAAAATGTTACAACGTCAATACTCAAAAACGTCTTAAGATCGAACCTCCCAAAATGTTAAAACGTCAATATCCAAATTATACAACGTATTGAGACCGAACGCAAAATGTCACGTGTCTAGCTATCTTACATGACGTGCAAATGATAAGGTCATAACTTCTAACTAATGCTCACGAGTTATATACCTTCCTTGCTCGATGTCATAAATGAGTCTTGGACTCTTTGTCCAATTATGTTTAAAAAAACATAACTGATAAAAATATCAAAGTCAAGTTCTATTTCATATAATACACATAGTTTAAGCTACAATAATTTTGGCCCCAAATACTCCCTATATATTTGCAAAATATTTTTCTATCATCGATTTAAATACTCCCTATATATTTGACGATATCCGATTTATACAAAATTACATCGTTTCACCAATTGAATTAGAAGCTTTCTGGTAGTGAGTGTGATTGGACTGCCACATATATGTAATTCTTTTCCATTGATTTAGTCCCAATATCTATCCATTTTTTAGTGTTATTTGTTTTGATTTATTTTTTTAAAAATTTTATGACCTGTAATTTCAGGTGTAAAAAAATAAAATAAAAAGTCTATACGTGACATGCCATTTACACCCGCCGTCGAAAAGCCCCATATTCAATCGGCAAATGATGTAGTTTTTTCGACTGTTGTTACCTAAATAATGTTGGAAATTTGATTTGAGGTGTTTCAAACACTCGTGTTTAACCAAAATATTGGAGGACTAAAACTTTAATTTTTGGGAAATTAAATGTTGTTCTACTCGCGGAGTAGATGACCGTGGTATATTTAAAATCTCAAAATCGAATTCCGATGAGTGAGAATTTAATGATGAGACCCAATGTTTATCTAGATTTGAATGTGAACTTATCCATGAGGTTCATTGAATATAGGCGTTTAAATGGCTTCAAGCGTGGCCTGGCGGTCAAAACCGCCCCACCCTTTTGGTGCGTCCTCAACGTCTTTTCCCGCCCAGAGTCTTGATTTCTATAGATAGGAAATCGGCGTTTTCAAAAACTCACTATTTTGCAAAACAGAAAAAATACACAACATATTTACGTAATTGTTTTACTGCATACATTTTAGAGTTAGCTCGCTTCATACTCCATTTGAGTTATTTGAAGCTTTCTTTTCGATTGAATTATTCTTTGAAATTAAAGTGTGAAACCGATTTTTACCTTTTGGGGCATTTACGACGACCACGCGTGAGCACTATCCGTATGCGTAATTTGTCTTCTTGAGGAAAATGTTTTTTCCTTAACTTGGTTTGTGGTTGTTTTATTGATTTCTTTTTCATTGCAGTGATCTATTTCAACAATTGTATTATTAGATAAATTAGTCCATAAAATTATCCTTTAATTGTTGATATCAAATTAATATTTGAATTAGGATAAAATATTTTTCGCTTGAGAGTGCAAATTGTGTATTGAATTTAATTCAATTGACTCGTATAATTCGCTTGGGAGTTATTTACGAGAAAATGGTGGCAATAAAGGCCTCATTTGAAATCGTGCTTGAGAGCACAAATTATGGATTAGATTAAATCCAAAAGATTGTTAATTGACTCATATAATTCAGTGAAGAATCATTGGACAGTCAAAGGTGGCATTATGAGCCCACTTGAAATTGGATTTAGTTTTGGTATTTTGACCATTATTAAATTAAAGTTTCAAACTCGAATTTATTGGGACTGACAAAATTATAAATTTTAAGTCCAACAAAGAATTTGAATATGAATTCAAAAAACGGTAGGTTTTTCAATTCGTTCTCGAGATTGTGTCAAAATTAATATTTGAGAATATTAATGAAAGGAACACGACTCCTCTAGATTTAATTCACACGGAAGTATGTGACTTAAAAATTATACAAACTAGAGGTTGGAAAAAGTAGTTTATTACTTTTATTCATGATTGTACTAGATTCTGCTACGTTTATCTTTTGTGAAGCAAGGATGAAGCTTTAGAAGCATTTAAGCTTTGCAAGATTGAAGTAGAGAATCAAAGTAAATACTCGAATTAAAGCAATTCGTAGTGATAAAGGTGGAGAGTGTGTGTGGCTCCGTTTGAACAGTTATGTGCTCAGTCGGGCATCATACATTAAACGACAGCCCCTACTCACCTCAGTTGAATAGTGTTGCGGAAAGATAAAACCGAACACTAAAAGAGATGGTGAACACAATGTTGATCAGCTCGGGTTTGTCGCAGAAAATGTGGGGGAAAGCCTTTTTGTCGGCTAACCACACCTTCAACAAGATTCCACTTAAAACTAAGGATAAGACTCCTTTTGAGTTGTGGAAAAAGCGCAAATCATCTTACAAATACCTCAAATGTGGGGGTGTTTAGCTAAAGTTGAAGTGTTAGCTCCTAAACAAGTGAGAATCGGCCCTAAAACGGTCGATTGTATATTTATGGGATACGCCTTCAACAGTAGTGCTTATGGGGTTTTGCTTCACAAATTAATAATACCCGATATGACAGAAGGTACTACAATAGAATCAAAGAATGTTGTATTCTTTGAAAATGTTTTCCCATGTAGGGATAAAGAAGAAGTGAGTTCGAATAAGCGAACACACGAAGAATCAAATGATGATGCAGGTCCTTCCACTCAAGAGAATGAAGAACCAAGATGCAGTAAATGACCTAGAGTTGATAAGACCTATGGTCCAGATTTCATAACTTGTGTTTTGTCTATCAAAGAAACTATGTCCAGATTGGATGCTCCGCTCTGGAAGGAAGCTATTAATAGCGAATACGATTCAATTCTGCAAAACAACACGTGGGAGTTGGTTGACCTCCCCAAAGGTTACAAGACCTTAGGATATAAGTGGATCCTTAAAAGAAAATATAAAGCAGATGGATCAGTTGAAAAGTTTAAAGCCCGTTTGGTTGCAAAGGGTTTTAAACAAATGGAAGAGTATGATTTCTTTGACACCTATTCACTTGTTACGAGAATTACTTTCATTCCTGTACTTATCGCGATTGTTGCCTTGCATAATCTCGAAATACATCAGATTAACGTAAAGACTGCGTTTCTTAATGGTGAGATAGATGTTGAAATCTACATGGATCAACCTGAGGGTTACATTACACCTGGAAACGAGAAAAAAATGTGTAAACTCGTACTTTCACTGTATGGACTTAAGCAAGCTCCAAAACAGTGACACTTGAAGTTTGACAACACTATGTTGTTAAATGGGTTTCGAAAACGAATGTGACAAATGTGTATATGTGAAGAATAAACCAAATGGGTTTGTTATCGTATGTTTATATGTCGACAACATGTTATTCATGGGTAACAATCATAACGTCATCGTTAATACGAAAAACATGTTAAATCGGAATTTTGACATGAAAGAGATGGGATAAGTAGATGTGATTCTAGGAATCAAAATTGAGAGAACATTGAAAAAGTATTGAAGAAATTCAATGCATTTGATGATCCACCTGCTAAAACACCTCTGGAACACAATGTTTATCTGAAGAAGAATAGAGGAGAACATGTGGCTCAGTTGGAATATGCAAGGATCATTGGAAGCGTGGTGTATATTACGAATTGCACACGTTCTAATCTTGCATGTGCAGTGAACAAGCTGAGCAGGTACACGAGCAATCCAAGTCACGATCATTGGAAGGCTCTTAAAAGGGTTTTAAGGTACTTAAAGTACACCCTTGACCTTGGGCTATACTATACAAGATATCCAACTGTACTTGAAGGGTACAGTGATGCTAATTGGATATCGGATATAAAAAAAAACTCGTTTTCCACTAGTGGATATGTGTTCACTATTGGAGGAGAAGCTGTTTCGTGGAAATTCACAAAATAGACGTGTATTGCCCGTTCCACAATGGAATCAGAATTTATCACTTTAGATCAAGCTGGTGAAGAAGCAAAATGGCTTCGTAATTTTCTGGATGTTCCTTGTTGGAACAAACCAGTGCCATCGGTAATGGTACGTTATGACTGTCAAGCTGTTGTAGGTAGAGCTTCGAGCAGTATGTATAACGAAAATTGAGACATATTCGCCGTCGACATAGTTCCATTAGATATTTGATCTCAACTGAAGTTATAACTATTGACTTTTTAAGGTCAAAAGATAACATAGCGGATCCGCTCACGAAGAGCATATGTCGAGATCAAATGAATAAGCTGATAGAGGGAATGGGTCTGAAATCCACAAAGAAAACTGAAACAGTGGCAACCCAACCATGATGACTGGAGATCCCAAGAACTTGGTTCAAAAGGGAAAACTAAACTGTGAATGTTAGTTGTACAACCCTTGAAAATCATGACCACTCCTGACAACACTATGTCAAGTGTTAAAAACCCGTAAGATGTGGTAAAGGTTAAGTCTTTGACTTTTAATGATTCCTAAAGGTCCAGACGAGACTGGGTATGACGGGGATACTCGAAAGAGATCACCCTTTGTAAATGAGAAGTGAGGCCGCTTAGACCAAACATTTATGAAACACAAAAAAGGCGTCCATGGCCAAAACAGACAAAACAATGAGAACCAATCGGAGTCGAGACTGACTTGTGTCTGCACTGTTGGTAAGGTATGCACGAAGGTGGATTAGTTCAAGATACTGTGTCCACTAAGCCGCCTCTTAATCGACATTCTTGGGCTATGGAAAGTTCAAAGCCACAATCTACTTATCAGGAAGCAACGAAATCTCAAACGAAATTGAAGCGATGAGTGCGGCATAGATTATAGATTTAATTTTTCTTTCATGTGGGGATTGTTGAAAATTTAATTTTGAGGTGTTTCAAACACTCGTGTTTAACCAAAATGTTGGAGGACTAAAACTTTAATTTTTTTAGAAATTAAATGTTGTTCTACTTCGTGGAGTAGATTTAATAGTGATTTATTTAAAATCTCAAAACCGAATTCGGTGGTGAGAAATTAATGATGAGACCGGTCGATGTTAATTCTAGATTTGAATGTGAACTTATCCACAAGGTTCATTGAATCTAGATGTTTATGTTGGCTTCAAGAAAGCCCAGTGGTCAAAACCGCCTTGGCCTTTTTGAAGTGCGTCCTCAACGTCTTTTCCACGTTCCAGAGTGTAGATTTCTCTATAGATAGGAAATCATGCGTTTTCAAAACTAACTATTTTGCAAACACAGAAAAATACACAACATATTTCTGTAATTATTTTCTGCATACATTTTAAAGTTAGATTCTGCTTTCATACTCGAAGTTTGAGTTAAACTTTCTTTTCAGTGGTGTTAATGAAATTAAAGTGTGAAACCGTTTTACCTTTTGGGGCATTTACGCACGATCCTAAGAGCACTATCCAGGGCGTAATTTGTCTTGCTGGGAAAAGGATTTCCTTGACTCGGTTTGTGGTTGTTTTTATTGATTTCTTTTTCATTGTAGTGATCTATTTCAACAAATAATTATTCTAGGACAGCAAACAATGAATGAACACGATAATGAATAAACAATAAATAATTTAACAAGAACTCTGTGTTTGTACTTATGTCTTTTTTGTGCTAAAAATTTCGACATTTTCATTGAGGGTTTAATCAATATTCATAATTCTTACAAGTCATTAATTACTATCATTAATGGGGGACTTATTAATCTCTTGTAATCAGCCAACAATAAATGTGTGAGATCGTCGCACTCCTAATTAGCCGTTGCGGACATTACTTCTTGATTCTCATTCCCTAATTTATCTCCTTTGTCCATTCTGACGATGGGTAGGAGCTAGGTCGTCCTGTCTTTAGTATGATGTCTTGTGAAATATTCTTGAATGCAGCCACGTGTTGTAATTGTCGTACATGGTGTACAACACCGACATACTTGAAACTTAAGTTGAATATTATAAAAAATATTGAAACTAAATTGACATAAAAAAAATATTATGAGATTGAATTTATTTGAGATCAAAATTATAGAGAATGATTTAAACTCATTTTTCACACAAGACCCTCTTATGTACTTCAAAGATTGACATTTTTACAAGGAATGCTAACTTGACCACTACGTTTTAAAAATCGGAATCGGAAGTTGAATCGGTTGACCCCAATAAAAGGTTGGACCGGGGTCGGATCGGTTGGATCGGATTGAGCGGATTGAACTGGTTTGACGTCATAATAAATATTATATATATATAGTATGCATAATTTTAAAAAAAATTCAAAATATAGACCCAAAATTTGATCCCCAAAATCACTCTCGTACTATTAATAAACCCACCCACCTCCAAACTTTGACTAGTCTTTAATGCTAAAATAACACACCCTATTTTCAAGTCACATCACCTTAAGTAAGTGGGATACAGATGCATTGTTTCTAAATTTTTAGCTACACGCGTCTGCAATACTTTCTCTCACAAAATCAGGGGAACAGATCCTCTCCTCTTAAAAAATCAATTATTCCCTCTCTCAAGTCATATTCTCATCGGAAAGGTTCCGCCTCACCTCCATGAAGACTCTTGTCCGCCGTTTAAATCAGAATCTTTGTCTCTACTTACCGCTGCTTAAATCCTCAAAAACTTGCTAATCATTTTAATTTGTGCCTATGCTTTTATCCTTATTTCATTTGAATTGCAAAGTCCAAAATTTGAGCCTCTGTTTTTCAAATTTTTTGCTGGGTTTGTTTCTTGAATCTTCAGCGTCACGCAGCAAAAGGAGAGCGGCGGCGATGCAGGTTGGCTGTGGGCGGCGGTCGCGATGGTGGCCGTGAATTTAAAAAGCCCCTCCTTTTTCTTTTCTTTTTTTGTGAAAACCGGCGGTTCACCGGTTCCCAATTTTCACCGATTTTCGACCGGTTTTTTCGGTTTTGAGGGGGCGATCCAATAGCGGTTCTATACACCTCTATTGGGCCTCTTTGGGGCGGTTCACCGGTCCGACAGGCCGATCGGACCCGATTTTTAAAATAGAGCTTGACCACATTTTTACAAGGAATGCTTATAACTTAACCACTTGTATCAGATTTTATCCGTGTGACTTGTCTTGAATTTTGACCACATCCGTTAAAATAATAATTATAAGCACTTGTAAATAAATTAAAGAGTAATCCAATAATAATTATATTTAGCACAATTTGCTATTTAATAATGATTCACTTGGACTATATATAATGAGCCTTTTAGAGCCTACAAGCCAATTATTCTTACAAACCAACTAATTGTATTTTTAAAGAAAAAAAAACATCATCATTATATCATTTGACTCTAATCATACATCATTAATTACAACTTCTATATTATTAATTTAATTAAAGAAATTTAGTTATAATCACAAACATCTTTTACTTTCAACCCCCGAAGGGTGGCCTAGTGGTCGTAGGCTTGAGACTTAGGAGTGTGCTCCTCTTTAGGTCTCAGGTTTGAACTCTAAGGTGCGATCAACTCTTGAGATGGTAGCTCTGGCTTGAAGTGGGACCCCCTCTAATGAATGGTGGATTCTGATCTTACGGATTAATCGATTCTTAGATCGGATACCAAGTTATAAAAACAAACATCTTTTACTTTCAAAATCATTGCCTTTTAGTTTGGTACTATTTCTATTTGTCAAAATAAAATAAAATTAGACGATTGGTAATTTTCATAATGGAGACATTAGGGGTGAGCAGAATATGGTAAAAATAAAAAAATCGAACCGAACCAAAATATAAATTCGATTCGGTTAAATTGGTTTTCGGTTCGGGATTGGTTTTGCATTTTAAAAAAATTGGTGTTCGATTTCAGTTCGGTTTTTTTGGTAAATATATTGAACCGAAACGAAATATTTACTTAATATATATATATATATATATATATAATATATAATATATATATATTTATTTAATTTAATAATGTTAAAATTTCAATTTTTTCGATTTTAAACCGAAACCGAACCGAAAAAATTCGATTCAATTTCAATCGATTTTAAGCTTAAATGGTTTGATTTCAATGTATTATTGTGTAAAATTCAGTTAATTCGATTCGTACAGAATGCTCACCCCTAGAAGACATACCTGAAAAAGATATTAACACAGAGTTATCTAGCTTTCAGAATCCGTGCGTGTCATTCCGTTCCTATTTGATGGCGGTGAGTGGTGGGGCCCATTCCCGTTCGTGCGATTTGACCTGCTTTTTAACCTTTGCTAATTTATTCTCCATACCATCAAATATTGATAAATTTTTATTTAATAAATAAGAACTAATACTTACGAAATTCGCCGTTTCTATTACATAAATCAACGATGGACTATTTCTCAGAAAAAATAAATTTATGTAATAGATATTTATGTTAGAAATAATATAAATTTCATAGAATGAACCGTTTTATGGGAGAGGTTGTGAACTTGTGATAAAAACTATATTAGTGACTACCAAAACTGAAAAAGCCACCGTACAAAAAAATAAAAGGAAAAATGGAAAAGATCAATATTATTTCTCTCTTTATTAATTTTGTTTTTTCTTTCTAAACCATCATTTCTCAACCCTACTGACAATTTGCTCCTCGTCCCTCCATTTCTTCCTCATCTTCTCACATGGGAATGTAGAGATTATTTATTCCTTTTTGTTTTTTCCTAAGTTTATATCAATCAATCCTTTTAATTCGACAATTAGTGTCTCCTATTTTTATGTGATTCTCCTCAAAATCCACATTTGAATGAATTATGTGGTTTTATAGGAGTATCATCTCTAGAAATTTAGATTTATTTTTTTTGGGTTACCATGAAAATTAATAATCACTAAAACAATAAAAAAATCTCAATAATTTTGTTCTTAAATAAAAAAAATTAAAAAAACCAGGGTTACTAATCTTTTTCGGTGAACCGTAAACCCTAAAAGCTCATTCAACTCTAATACTATTTTAATGACATAAAAAAAATCATAACCCAACAAGTAGACTCAAAATAAATTGAGGCCGATTAGGCGGGCCCCGTCCCCATCTATATAGAGGCGGGTTGGATTGAATATTCTAGCCGAGGAACTGGCAATTTGAGTTTGGCCCGACCACCTGCAAGTTGAAATTGGAGTTGCCGGACTTTTATAAAAAAAATTGAATTTAATTCTTTTAAATTTTTAACTGTATCATTTAATTTAATTAAAATATAGAAATATAAATATAAATCATTTATTTCTCACTTATACAAACAACATATAATTTATTTATTTATTTATTATGACTATTTTATGGTTATTGTTGCTTAATCTTTTAGTTTACTTTAAGCTTTATTTGAATTTTATTCATCAAGACATTGTTCATATGCTGCTAAAAATTTACATAAGCTCTCATATGAAACATGTTCATACTATGAAATTAATATCATTACATTTATAAAATGATATTACTACTCTTATAAACTAATATCTCTAGCATTTAATGTTATGATCTCAATTTACAAATGTTATGATATTAATTTATAAGTGTAATGGTAAAACTTTAATGATATTAACAAATTTTACCAAAAACCAACTATTAAATTTATTATAAATAATACATGTAAAAAAATAATATTTTATTAAGAAAAGTCTGTAGACAAGCCCGCTAATCGCTATGAATTAAATTGAATTTAATAGTTTTCGACCCAATCTCTCAGCGGGTAGGCCCGCCAAAATCCACAAAAATGTGGATCGAAGTGGGCTTTAGACGGGCTCGAACAACTCTACCAACAGAGATGCGTTTGTAAACTATTGAAAGTGATGTTCATCTAAAACTTTTACTTTCACAACAATTGGAAAAAGAAAAGTCTGAAATCTGTCACTTGGAAACCCATACAAGTAATGCAATTGGGTAATAAATAAATAAATAAACAAATAAGCAATTGCGCAATAAATAAATAAAAACAAATAACTGGCGGTGAATGGGAACCTTTGAGTCTTTGACTAAGAATCAATCCATTTATTTTCTTTTTTAAAAAGGAATTCCAATATTATATTATTATATTATTTGTATATCAGACACCACTAACAAAAGTTAGTAAAGAGCACAAAAACGAAAAAAGAAAACATTAAATAAATAAAATAAAAAAATGTGTATCATTTCCTCTCTTTCTGCACCTGCTTGCATTCTCCAAAAATCAACTCCTTAATTTCACATACCTGCTTCTTTTGTTCTTCACTTCTGATTCAATTCTTACTTCTGGTAGTTCAGCTTGAGCATATCAGTTTGTGAGTTTCTGAATACTAGATTTATTTATTTTATTTTATCTACTTGGATTGTGTCTAGCGGTAATTAGAGTATATGGAATGGATGCTGCGAGTGATAAATTAGGGAACTGATGATTCGGTGTGGGATTTCATGAAGGAATTTAGGTGTTGTTTAGGTGGTGAATTAGGGGTTTCAATGTGTTTCATGGATCGGTCAATTGCCACGATCTTATGCAGCTTTATTCTGCTGTTGATGGGGTTTTCGCGTGTATCTGCTAATGGCGAAGGTTTGTTCTCTGTCCTTTGAAATTATTGTTCGTCATTTTTGTGTTTTTACTTCTTCTCTGCTAATTTAATTTCATTTGCTCTGAGATTTTGATGTCGAAGAATATGCGTTGACTTTAACTGACTTTGATTCATAATTACTTATATATTTACCTTGGGTTGTTCTAGATTCTAAATTAGTGTGCAGAAGGTTGATCTGTTAAATAACTTTTCTCTTATTGGATAATCCTTGGAGATGGAAAGTATATTAAATGGTAATTATTGTGCTTTTTCTTAGTTTAGGTGAAATTTTGGGGTATATGTTTTGTACTCGCATGTAAATTGTTGCCTCTGTGATTAATGATGTTGTGCTATTTATGTATAGTTTGGAATCTGCAATTAACTCATGTTTGAAAGGTGTTAATATGTTTATGCTGGGGCAGGTGATGCCTTGAATGCTCTGAAGAGCAATTTGGCGGATCCTAACAATATTCTTCAGAGTTGGGATCCAACCCTTGTCAATCCTTGCACTTGGTTTCACGTCACGTGCAACAGCGACAGTAGTGTTACACGAGTGTAAGCCTGCATTTATGTCTCATTTGTATTGAGCTGCAGTAATTATGACTATCAAGTAATCAAGTTATGGAACTTCATTATGCTTGTCTATATACAGTGATCTTGGTAATGCAAATTTGTCGGGCCAACTGGCTCCGCAGCTTGGTCAGCTCTCGAATTTACAGTACTTGTAAGTCAATAAATCTTCAGATCAAACTTCACCTTGTAATATGAGTATATTGTTATTTCCTTTTTTACTTTTCTCTTCACAGTTGCCAAATCACAGTTCACAAATCTCCTTTCCACTATTGACTTAATTTTCAAGTGTAAAAGTGTTGTAGTATTTGTTCCAAAAATTTAGGCTTTTTGTTGTGGAGAATGAATTATTTTACCTAGATTGTTGACTCAAGCATCTTTTGGGTGGAACTTTTATGCTTCAACATATTGCATGCTTGGTTCCTGGAAGTAATTTCCCATGAAAAAGAATAGCTAAAGTTATGTAGGGACTGTTAACACTGGGACATTGTTCCATATTGTATCATAGCTGGATCCAACCTTGATAGGGTCCACAAATATCCCAGTTTTTAGAGATTTCATGTTGAACTAATTGGTATAATATCATTACATGAGCCAGTGAAATTTCTACTTTGTGGTCATAAGAAAACCGAGTGAGAGATCAGTAATGTTGGCCCAAGTACAACCCATGTAGGAACTCTCTGCATGAGAATTATCATTCATAACTTGTATATAAACCTAATAGAAACCCAGTACTCAAGGAAATAAGTCTGTGATTACTGGTTAAAGAAGAATTTTAGTTTCTTGGACACAATTTGGTAGACTGAAATTAGATCCTCGCAGAAGTTGATCCCTAATGTGCAACTGTAGCCCAGAGTAATAGCTACCATGATGTTAGTTTGATACGACTTGGAACTCACATATATGTATGAATTTATGAAATTCACAGTAGTAAGTAACTATGAATTCAAGCAATCAAGACTATGTGACATGTTACTGTATATTGTATAGGAATAACTTCATAAACATCTCTTTCTTGTTGATGGGTTGAAGAAAGTTTTTATTATTTTTAACTTTTTTGCAAGCTAGCTGTTTTTTTCTCGCTGGATCATCTTTATTTTCATTGTCAATTCAACCATAAATAGTGTGAGAATTTTCTCATTTTCTCGTGTGTCTCTTGGCAGGGAACTTTATAGTAACAATATAAGTGGAAGAGTTCCAAGTGAGCTTGGAAATTTAACAAACTTGGTGAGCTTGGATCTTTATCTGAATGGCCTAAGTGGTCCAATTCCCGACACATTGGGTAAGCTTCAGAAACTGCGTTTTTTGTATGGTTTCTGTTTTTATTCATCTTAATTTTATATTTATGTCTTTCCTTCCTCATGGGATTATTTTCCTGGCATATTTTATCTGCTACTGAATATGATATATCTTGGTATGGGATGTTGATTGTTTTCAACTGCATCACTATATGTGTTAAAGATATAGTAAGTGTTGAACGTGTGTGCAAGAATTCTGATTATAATTTACAGCAAGTCGCATTGAGTTAGTTGCTATATCAAGTTTTACCAAGGCAGGCTTTTATCACATAGCACTCTAATGTTGACAATCAAGCAAGTTTCCTGGAAATTAAGGATATCCATTTGAGCCTTTTCTTTGTAAAGAAGTTGGATACGTGGAAAACTGTGATGCATGGGGATGGCATCAATTGCATTGGCTTTTTCTTATCAGTGATTTGTAATTCAATAATATTTAATGTGTATTTATCCTTCTTACTACATAGGAGGCTCAACAATAACACGTTAGGTGGCAATATTCCAGAATCGCTGACTACCATCTTTACACTTCAAGTCCTGTATGTAGGAAGTCAACAAAAATTTCCTATTTGGTATTCCTTATTGTCTTTTTGATCTTCGTCACATTAACATATTGTTCATCGTAACACATGCAGTGATCTTTCAAATAACCATCTCACCGGTAAAATACCAGTCAACGGATCCTTTCAACTTTTCACACCCATCAGGTTTACTGCAGTAACTTTGCTTTATATCTAGGTAGATAGAGTAATTGATTTTCGTTCTATTGACTATTTCTGACTAACTTTCTCCTACCTTTCAGTTTTGCCAATAATCAGTTGGAACCTTTGCCTGCATCCCCACCCCCTCCAGTACCACAAACTCCTGGATCTTCTTCTCGAGGTTTTGTCAGCACTCTTTGCCCAAAACATATTTTATTTTCTTTCATATAATTTGGTCGACAAAATTATTAGTTCATCAAGGTGGTGGATTATATTACAGATTTCACACCCTGTACCCACCCTCCTCTCCTTGAGATGTTGAATCAGTGAATATAGGAGTAGTTTGAATTTCGTTGCTCCGTAGTTGAAACTATTCTGTGGCATTTACTTAAAAAATGACCTTATGTAATTTGTTACCTGATTGAATAGTATAAGGTTGTGATAAGTTGCAATTGCAGTTGGAAACAGTGCTACAGGAGCTATTGCTGGAGGAGTTGCTGCTGGAGCCGCCCTTCTATTTGCTGCTCCTGCAATAGCGCTTGCATACTATAGAAGAAAGAAGCCAGAGGATCACTTCTTTGATGTTCCTGGTAAGTGAAAAAAAAAAGCCTTAAAATTTTTAGTTGTTCTGTATATTCCCTCACTTTTCAAATATTTTTGTATTTTGATTACAGCTGAAGAGGATCCAGAAGTTCACCTTGGGCAGCTCAAAAGATTTTCGCTGCGTGAACTGCAAGTTGCATCAGATAATTTTAGCAATAAAAATATTCTTGGCAAAGGTGGATTTGGTAAGGTTTACAAAGGGCGGTTAGCAGATGGAACTCTAGTGGCAGTTAAAAGACTGAAAGAAGAACGTACACAAGGTGGAGAACTGCAGTTTCAAACAGAAGTAGAAATGATTAGCATGGCCGTGCATCGAAATTTACTTCGTTTGAGGGGTTTTTGCATGACTCCAACAGAGAGGGTGCTTGTTTATCCTTATATGGCCAATGGAAGTGTTGCGTCATGCTTAAGAGGTATCTTTATCTGTGTAGTTTTTTCTTTAACTTATTAGTCAGACAATTACATTCCGTGCTTGAGAGGTATCTTTGCATCAATTTTGACTGTTCTATTAACTGCGATAAAAAATATACTCTTCATCACATAAATGACTCTTATTTACGGGATGCTTGCGGTTGCTTTTATTTTTGAGAAGTGATTAAAATTTAGAGATAGTGAGAAAATTACTTGTAATATGGACCATGTGGTGGTTGAGAGTAGAATTACTTTTAATCAGAAGTAGGTATAAGTAAGTTAAGAGTCTGCTTCTGCTTTTTAGCCAAAAACTGTTTCTTTTAAATAGTTAGAAGCGGAAGCAATTATTTGAAAACACTCATTTCAGCTTTATAAGTCAAAAGTAAAAGCAGAAGCATTTAAAAGCTTCTGCAAACACCCCCTTTTACACACTAGATTTCTTCGTTTGGATCCTCACTATTAGTATGAAAAGCTTACTTTTGATAGTGTAACACTGATATTGAGTCTAATAGCCTTGCCAAAGCAGTACTGCTGAAGATGTTTTGTAACTTGTCTACGTATTTTGAGAGTGTCCATAGCATCTGCATATTTCAGAAGCTTAATATTTGTAATTTTTTTTAAAAAATCTATAATGACTACCTGGCCGTTTACCAGTATGATTATCATCTTGGTCTCTCACTAACATAATTTAAGTCAATATCCATCCCTACTGTTTATGAGTTAAGACCTCGCTCAACTTTCTATAAACAATTACTGACACTGTCGCAATTTAACCAATTATTTCTCTAGTTACCTTTGCAAAATTGTACTATTAAAATGATATTGGTATGCCTTCTCCACGGATCGCAATTACCTGCTTTTGTTTGCAGTCTTGTTAATATACAGAAGGATATTGGACTTTGTTACCCTCCTCAAGTTGATAACTGCATTTGATAATATAGTTTTAGCATGTTTAATCCATCCATAATCAATTTAAAAATGCTCTTAATTCTTTGTGTTATACCAGTTCTTAAGCTGTTTGGAGTTCTCTTTCACTTGGAAATTAATAATAATAATAATAAAAAAAAGTGAGTAAACCAGTGTATCAAAGCATATCCAATTATTTATTAGGTGTTGGTGATTTTAGTCTCTTGCGTATTAATTTTACTCATTTAAGTCTCAAAACTCTTAAAATAATGAAGTTATAGTGTTATATTAACAAGGTTGCAGGATTTTTGAATGTGCTCTCGCGTGAGCTGTCGGTATTCCATGTAGCAACCAGACTAATGACTTGGTGTAAACTACGTGGCATAATGAGACCCCCCCCCCCCCCAACATATTAATTTCAATTAAAAAATAACAAATCACTTATCATGCTAAAACAAAAAAATTGTTAATACAGCACTAACATTGCATAATTTTTTAAGTTACAACACTTAATTGAGAAAATTGATTTATACGGGACTAAAGTCGCCAACACTTAGTAGACATGGGACCAATTTTGCAATTTATTCACCTTATTATTCTGTAGTATCACATGGGAGTCCACTTTGTGTATTAGTTCTGATGACCTTTTTGATGCATTATTGTAGAACGTCATGACGGACAGCCTCCACTTGATTGGCCAGTAAGAAAACGTATAGCACTTGGTTCTGCAAGGGGGCTTGCTTATTTGCACCGACCATTTGCGACCTAAAATTATTCATCGCGATGTCAAAGCTGCAAAATATATTGTTGGATGAGGACTTTGAAGCAGTTGTTGGAGACTTCGGGTTGGCCAAACTCATGGACTACAAGGATACACATGTTACCACTGCCGTACGTGGAACAATTGGGCATATAGCTCCTGAGTACCTCTCCACCGGTAAATCTTCAGAAAACTGATGTTTTTGGTTATGGAGTTATGCTTCTTGAGCTCATCACTGGGCAGAGGGCGTTTGATCTTGCTCGGCTAGCCAATGACGATGATGTTATGTTACTGGATTGGGTAAGAATTTCAATTCACATGCAATCCTTTTTTTTTTAAATAGTATGCTAAAGCCTCTCACTGAATCTGTTGTTAAAGTAGTATGTAAATGCTCAGAGTAAATAGCAAAATTGGTCTCATAATTTTATTAGGCGTCGGCGATTTTAAAAATGATGCAATTTTAGTCCTACATTGAAAGATTGCATGATTTTGCACATTAACTGCTGGTATTTATGTAGCTATCAGATGAATGACTTGGCCTTATTTATATTAATTTCAATTAAAAAAACTGCAAATTATCAAAAAATTATTAAATGCCAACACCAGATGGATAGGATATGAGATCAACTATGCAATTCACTAACCTGTCCACCATGATTGTGTCAATCGCTGCTGTGGTACTATCATATGACTATGATTTCAAATTTTCGTCTAATTTAAAATGTGTTTATTCAGGTGAAAGGTCTTCTGAAGGAGAAAATGTTGGAAACATTAGTTGATGGAGATCTTCAAGGTAATTACATTGATGAAGAGGTGGAACAGCTGATCCAAGTAGCTCTACTCTGCACACAGAGCTCTCCGGTCGAGCGGCCCAAGATGTCTGAAGTTGTGCGGATGCTGGAAGGAGACGGGTTGGCGGAGAGGTGGGAGGAGTGGCAGAAGGAAGAAATGTTCCGTCAAGAGTTCAACCCCGTGCATCACCCTAACACCGATTGGATAATTGCCGATTCCACGTATAATATGAGAGCCGATGAGTTGTCTGGCCCTCGATGATTTGAGACTCTCTATTTGATTGATGAGAATTTTCATCCTTGTATATGATTTTCTTTTCCTTGTTTTGCCATTTTTGTTTGGTTCTTGTTTGTATTTTGTTAGCATCTTGATGTATTTGTCAATGTATTCCAATTTTATGTATTTCCCCTACCCAGTTGCAGCTCTTGCGTTTTATCATGTGAGAATAAATTTGGCAGAAGGTTTGAAGTTTGAACCAACGATAATTATAGATACGCATCTATGTCGATGTAAAAATTCGATCATGCCGAATTTAGACCATATCAATTGCTGCACGGGCAAATAAAGGCGCAATAATATATATTCTGAAGAACGAAGCTGTACCAAAATGTAAATTACTCCCAACCCTTCAAAATATATGTCATTTCAGATTAATGCACATACTAAGAAAATAACAGAATTCCTAAAACAAACATCTTCATCATTATAAATGCACGTTTATATAAATATTTTTTATTATTTTAAGGATGAATTTGGGAGAAATGCAATTAATTTAATTTGAAAAATGCAAAACGTCATCAAATCTACAAATGAAACGAAAGCTCAAAACATCACTTACTTTGATCAGGAGAGATTATCACTAGTTCATATGAATCATATCCATATTATCAACAAGATAAATGAGATACAAAATGATAACACATAAGAATCTAACAGTAATCGATTATGTACAAGCATGTCATGAAATTAACATGACAGATGAAATATCTCCAATCGAGGAGTCTTTCAAAAATCACCATCACACAAACATATAGTTAAAAACAAGACAATATGACCTTTTGGTGTAACTATCGTAAAGCTGAAAACTAGGAGTAAAATCTTCATGTACAGAGTAGGTAATCTCCATCCTCTGAAATGGGTCGAGAAAGCTTCTCACTTATGTGCCAGTTGTTCCAGTGCGTGGTTTGCCTTTGACCTCAGCCTCCTGCCACCGACACATACAATGTCCGTTTTACAAGCATAAGAGACTCCTCATGTAAAATACGGGAGAACAGAAGCTCAAACATTATTTTAAGATGATGAAAACAACGTACCTGGGGCTGGTGTAGGTAAATATAGGTCTTTGCTGTTGAGGGATTATGATTCTCAGCACCCTTGCTCCAATCATAACATACCTGAATTTCACAAAAGTTCTCAGTTTTGTTCATTCAGGGGTGGGTTGGGGAGGGCAATTACACTTGAATTAGCTAAGCTACCAACTATTTTCTTGTTTTTATGATTTTCAAAACTTCCCCCTTAATTTACCACGATGACCAAACATTGCTTGTCGTTGAAATTTTGGATGGAATATGATAAATTAGCCAAAAGAATAATAAAACTCGCATTTACTGCCAATAATTAAAATTACATTAAAGAAGGAAAAATTAGGGACCAAAAATGAGTCAAGGTAGCATTATTTTTTGCCCTAAAATCTGTTTTCTAAGAGCAAGTACTTTTAGTGTGGCAAAACTGAAATATGAAAAAGGAGACTTTACCTTCACAAGAAATATAATTGATCTCGATTCTTAATAGTAAAATTATCATCAGAATTTCTACCAAACTAGAGTCCTATTCCTCTTATTTCTCTGATTTCATAGCTCGGTTTCTTTTATTCTGTCATTTTCTTTCTCCTTACATGTTGGTTATTGCCTATTGGTAACAAATTTCTTTTATTGATGGGTATATTGTAAGTGATAACAAATTTGGCTACTCGTTTTCGATAGGAGTGCCTCAACTTTCCCAACTTCCTTTCTTGTATGCGTTATCAAAAACAAAGCAAAAGTTATAAATTGATTATTCTGTAGTAGAAATTATAATTGGGTCAACTCAAAACAGCTCAATTTCAAGGTTCAACTACTTCCCATATTCAAATATGTTATTAGCAACTCATGGAAAAGGCAAAGGCGTACCGCGTATGCATATATTGAACCATCATTGTTGAAAGCGCTGCAAGGTATTGGCTGATTGCACCTCTGCATAGCCTAAATAATTAACAAAATAAAGAACATTATTAAGATGGATCCCTAATTAAATGTTCAAGTATAGAAAAATGATGACTGAAGCAGAAATCTATCATACCTTAAGCCTTTGTTTGCTATCTTTGTCCCAAAAGTTAAAGGCTCCATCAGATCCAGCAGTGGCAAATGTGTGGTGTACCTGAGATTTGGCAAACAGTAGAAATGAAGATGAGGAATCAGACAGTAGCTTGCTCAAATAAGATATCACGAGATATATAAATCTGTGAAGTTTAAAGTGTGATTAAAATCCTTTCGACAAATCTGAGGAACACTATTTGAATATTCAATGCTAAGATTAAAGGGTTAAACTAGGGTATTCCATTCCTCACAAAGATCAGCATTAATTGTTCAGTCAAAGAGAGGAAGACAAGAGTCATAATGCAGGACTATTTTCTTCAAATAATGGTACCAGGAGAAAAGTTTAAAAGGTGACATCACAGTTTTATACATGAACTAAACATTTTTTATTCATTTCAAGTGTATCCACATTAAAAAATGTAAGATTATATTTTTATGAGAATATCATGTTGAGCCTTTCAAGGGGCTCAATTTGATTTTCTTTCCTTACAAGTCAAAAGGCAGATAGCTCTCTGTCACACAGAATATCAAATATAAAGTATAAACTATAACCAGTGAAAACTGCACCAACAGTTTCAAAACTTCAAAAATCCACCTCAAGCCCAGTCCATGAGGTCAACAAGAAAAAGAAGACAATAAAACCAAGGGAAAATTATATCAAAATAGGCTTAATGAACTGTTTAGTATAATATCTTACAGGGTGAAAATTCAGCGAGTTCACGGAGTAAATGTCATTGCCATCTCTGTGACATTTGAAAGTAAAGTTTTTACTTGATTGTGTGTCATCAAGATGGTGTACCCCGACTCTTCCTTCGATCGAGCCAACCTGTAAGATAAAATAAAAAAATTGGTTTTATATGATGAACTATGTAAACAGTGATGGCACAAACTATTAATGCAACCAAAGGACAGGTTACATCACACACATGTTCACCTATTATAATTATTTTAAAAAAAATCACTCTCATGCAGATCCATACAATGCCACAAGGCCCGCTATATATATAATCACAATTGATTATATTGAAAACTTCAAATCCACCACCCCCCACCAATTTTTTTTTTTTTAAAAAAAAAAAGAGAGAGAAGGTATTATGTACACCTTGTGCACCACACACCACTAGCAATAATATTTATCGTTACAAGCAATAATGCTAGTTGTTGAAGCAATAATATTAGTGTTAGTGGTGTATGATGCACATAATACTTTACCAAAAAAAAAAAGAAAAAAATCAGGTTGCAATAACCTTTTCATTTCAAATCCGTTTTCCAAAGCATAATATATCTAGCTAAAGATTTTTTTCGATATTTTATGGGAGATTTTGTCCTAGTCTGGATTTCAGACAAACGGAAGGGTCAAGCACTGCAATAAATGATGCACAGCACAAAGCATTTTCAAGAAACAAAGTGACTACAATATAAAGTGGTGGCTTTCATCTTATTGTCATTTCTTTCTTTTCAACTACACCTCAATTTCTTGGACAGTGAATAAGAACCAAGGAACTCTTGGTTCCATACAAGTATCATAACTATTGTCTCCAGCAAATAAGAAATTATCATCACCCATGTTTGTTGTCAGTCTCATAAGCAAATATGTATCTTCTGGGCAGTTTAAATGAAGGCAAAATAAAGAGAAATCAAGACAAGAAGATACCAGAAAACAATAAATCACCCAACGTACAGTAGATAAAACCAAGAATAACCAAGTAAATCCACAATAATTTCCACGGATGCATAAGTTTCTCAATAAATTCATTTTACAGGGAAACTAACATTTTCACTTGTCATCTATCATACACATGGCATTGGAAGATACCCTACTACAGTTCACCATTCTAAGTTCCACGCTGGTAAAAAACCAGACAGAATTCAAGTGCAAATGGAAATATAGCTGACTTCTATTGGCTAGAGATAAAACTATGATTTGTTAGGGACAATATTAGTTTTATTTCAAAGATGAGTGGATGCAATCAATTAATAATTGCATGGGTGTAAATCTGATATTACTATTATGCCATGGCTGTATGATAACGAGTGTGACCACTAATAAATGAGGACAAGGTATGATAGATACTGAGGTAGATCAAAACAAAAATGAAAGAGAGGGTAACTTACCAAGAAGCCTTGCTGATCAGGGAAAGCAGCTAAACACCTAGTCTGATACTTCAAGGGTGACACAAGTCTCTTGAACTCCGTCTGCCAAATCCCATAAGCAGTTCATCATGTTTGCAGAACACATCATAAATTTCATAGGATATCTTATAAAGAAATTCTCAACCCAAGATAGGTAAAGTGAAGCTAAAAAATCACATCACATTTCATCAACACTTTCTGCATTACTACAAATACTATGTATCATGGGATACAGATTCAAGATATAAGTATTATGAGCTGTGAGCAAGGTAGTCAAAAACAAAAGGCGCACTCATAGCGTAATATATAAATTCACAGCTTCTGGAATAACTAAACAGAGAAAATCAAGGAACAACCTCTTGAGCAAGTAAAGACTCAATAGACATGCAAAAGACATTCTCCTACTGGTGCTAGAACATAGGAATAACCCTTGGATTTTTCACCTAAAGTTGAATAGGTAACACTTTTTTCTGAAATCAGAACAATATGCCCTAGTTAATTTTTACTGTTGTTCTTATGTATAGTGCGGCACTTGGGTTTGAAAAAGGTGTGCTAAACCTAGAATTAAGGAGCTGGTACATTTTCCAGTGTTCAAGTATGTGGTTGGTTCTCCCTCACTAGTCACTAGTGGACGGCGGGTTCTGGTCCCCCCGGATTAGTCGGTCCTTGGGCTGTATACCGAGTTATCAAAAAAGAGAGTATGTGGCTGGTTCTATGATTATATCTCTACACAACCCAAATTCAATCTCTGATTATCATGTTTTTGTTTTGTTTTTTAATAATAGAGTTGTTAATCACTCTCATGTAAGGTTACATGAAGATGACTTTCAATTTGAGGAACAGATAGCAAATATGAACATCATAGAGAAGATGCTTTAGTCAATGCCAAAGGACCAAAGATACCAGTTTCAATCTTCAAAGCATATTCTTTAGTTTTAAGATTTCCCACAATTTTATCAACCAAATGATTTTTAATCTCAAGTAATGCATTTGCCGCTAAGCAAATTAGAAACAGAAAGAGAAGAATACCTGAGGGTTTTGCAGGTTGTAAACTATCAGATTTCTATCAGCTGTGCCAACAACCATAAGAGGATGTCTAACTGTAAGTGCATAGCGCTCAGGAAGCAGCTGCACGCTAATTGGACTCTGCTGTCTCAGATCCCAATACCTGAAAATAAGTAGCACCTTGATACCATATCTAAACTTGCAGTAGAATAAGAAGCATAAATGGGTGTAGACAATAATAAATCTGATTGCTGAAGATTTAGAGACAGTCAAGACACTTCATAATCATAGGGAAACATTAATGATCTTCAGATTATTAGCCAGTAAAGCTGAAGTGAAAAAATCAAATCTGGATCTCTAAAAAATATAAACTTAACTATGTATGAAAAAGGTCTCAAGCCCCAGAAGCGTAGTAAGATACCACAGGAAGGAGATGAGGGCAGTACCAGAATGCGGAAATTATATAGGAAAGTAATTGACATGATCTGTAGGAAATCATAAAGCAAATGATTGGGCACTAGCTGAACTCTCTCCAATACAGTGAAACATTCATTTAAATAAGTTACAAAAATGATAGATATAAAGAAATATATAGTGATTTATAATTTATTGCTCTGATTTGTGGACTAGCTAAAATAGATTAAGATATGATGTACAAATCAAGCAAAACACAACAAATGAAGCAACAAAAAATAAACAAGATCATTGTCATGCAAAATATATGCATGCGCCAAGATGTAGCTCTGCTGTTCCACTAAACAAATTACTAAAATGAATCCTGTTTGCAGCAAATAGAATTCTACTCAAACTTAGCAGTAAAATTGCATAAAGGAAATGATCTCTTTCAACATATAGAATTATCACTCCTGTATTGAGATGTTCTTGCCAGACTTGATCATGGTTTCAAGATCCAATCAACATAAGACACACATCAATTGAATGAGCACCTTAAACCTAGCTTCTCTTAGAAACAATAGAAGGCATCAAGTTTATTACCTAAGTGTCTTGTCCCAGCTTCCTGTGACTAAGAGATTCATTTCTGGGATCCAGGCAAGCTCTTTAACAGCAGAATCATGCATGGCTACAGGAATAGGTGGGCCACCAGATGCTAATGGCCACATTTTAACTTGCTTATCACAGCCTCCAGAAAAGACAGTAGTTCCATCATCCTTCCAAGCTGAACACAGGACCTGCCAAAATTACAAAGTAGTTAACAATGGGGACATAAAATTCACCTGAGTAAAATCCGAGTATAATATTGATGACATATACCGGTTGATCATGGGATATTGATGCCTTGGGAACACTATTGATGGTGGTTCCTGATTTCATTACCTCCCAACATCGTACCTGAGAAAATTTTGTCATGGGATGTACCAACTTGGCTTGTTCAACAAACAAAACCGAAAAACAGGGATTGTTGTGAAACTCACCTCCACCAAATAAGCATCATCACAAAGAATATCAAGTAAAAAACACAGAGGATGCTACTAACAACTAAAATAACTTCATGATCTTCATTCAATACATTTCTAATTCAATTATTGACCTAGTAACAGATAATATTAAACAAATGCCACCTAAATAACAACCACCTTGATTATAAGAAGGCTAGAAACAAAAATAAAAACACAAATACAAACACACACACTCAGAAAAACGTTAATGCCAAAAGGAAAAAAGACGATAATACCTGATTATCCAAACAAAAATAAAAACAAAAACACAAGCACACATACACTCAGAAAAACGTGAATGCCAAACAAAAAAAGACGAGCATACCTGATTATCCCACGAAGTAGCGACCAAGTAATTGGCCTTCGGACTAAAAGACATACTCGATACCGAATCACTCGGAGGTGATACCACCTTCCAGGGAAAAGAACATTAAAGACAAATCGAATTAAACACCAAAGGTACTTGAAACAGGATGCAGAATCCAGAAACGGAATTGCAATTAATATAGCTTAAATTTTTAAAACAAACGGAAAAGGAGAAACGCCTATTACCTCGGCAGAGCGATTCGGATTCACGTTACTTGAAGTAGCGCCGAATGTAGCCATTCCGAAATAAACCTAATTCGTATCTTCCACAATAAAGCCTAAATCTCAAAACGTTAGAGAGTAGTGAGAACTGAGAGAAACGATTAGGGAGCAAAGAGAAAATCACAGTTTCCATTATTTGTTCCCACCAGTAATACATTGGGCCGGGCCGAGCCGAGGAATATATATAAAATAAGGTGGTTTTTAAATTTTTTTATGAAAAAGAAATTATTGGCTCATATTTTCTTCATTCATTCATATATCAAATTCCAAGTATAGTGCACAGTATATTTCATAGTGTATTTTAGAATTATGTAATTTATTATACCGAAATATACAATTTATTTACAACTAAGGCACTTCATAGTGTATTTTAGAACAAACAACTTGTTGCACTGAAATATGCAACTCGTTTATATTGAACCGAGTAACTATTAATATGGTAAATAATTTATACACGTTTTAATGTAAACAAATTACATGTTTCAATACAACAAATTACATGGTTCTAAAATATATTATGGAGTGCACGGTGCATCTGGTGCACATGAGATCACTGAAATTCCATTTTCTTCTTCCACCTTTTCCATTTTCTCACATCTTTAAAATTTCTCAAAGATCTTTTCACTCAAAAAATAAGAATCCATTTGGTATGATTTAGTAATGGACTAATGGTAATGAGTATCATTGAAGAGACAATTATTAAAGATTATTAATTACATTATTATGATTTGATTAGAACTTCAACAATGAATATCATATGAAGTTGGTTACATGAATATGAAATTAGATAACAAAAATAGGCTAATCAATTATTTACTTTCAAACGGCCCTAAAATGGATACATATTTAATGTAGGCATGCTAAAAAACCCGGAACCGGCGGTTCGAACCGGAACCGCCGATTCCGCGGTTCCGATTTCGGAACCGAACCGAAACCGTAAGATATACGATTCGATTTCGGTTCCTTCATTTCCGGAACCGGAACCGCCGGTTCCTTGTTCGAACCGCCGGTTTTCTCTTCTTTTTTTTTTTAATAAATAATTTCAATGGTTTAGATCTTCTTTAACTCAATCTAATTGCATTTTAATATTGTACTAATGTAGTAATGTTTGATGATGTATCAATTAGGCAATTATTATGTATTATAATTGTCTAATTATAAAATTATGTATGTTTTAACTATTGTAATCTTCCATTTAAATTCCCATAACAATAGTTTATCATCTTCATGTAAATTTCTTCAAATTTTAGATCTAAAAACTAAGAAACAAAAAAAAAAAAAATAAAAAAGAAAAGAAAAGAGGAACCGGCAGAACCGACAGAACCGGCAGTTCGAAACCGGAACCGCCGGTTTAGGAACCGAACCGAAACTGTTTGAACGGCGGTTCGGTTCCAGTTCCACCTGGAAGAATTTTGGAGAGCACCTCTAATTTAATGGCACTAAAATGGATATGTATTTTGTCGGCGAGTGTGTACTTTTCTTCTTTTCTCTCATCTTATTATACGTTTGACTTGGGGGTGTTTTCTTCTCTCTCATTTTATACCCTCCGAATCTTTAACATAAATTCATATGATATATATCGATCAGTGATTATTTTAACAATAACACACATGTTTTACATTTAAAATAATAGAGCAAGTACAAAGTGAAACACACGCAAAAGGAAAAGATTATATGATAGTATTGTCTATCTATAGTATAGTTGAAGCTTCCATCGCCTTTTATTCTGTTTACAAGAAATGCGGAGCTATGAATAATACACAACATTACTACCAGTTCTTAAGTACTAGCTAGAGATGACATTCTCAGTTCTTACATTATCGTTCGTGGCACAAACTAATGTCATTAAATAACCTGAAAAAAGAACTAAAAGATAGCGTACAAAGAATCTGATATTTCCTGAATATAATGACTTCAAACTGTTGAACTCTCCGAGTTTGGGGCAGTCCCGCCTGTAAAGAAAATGCGTTATTCAGAGTAACTAAAACAAAGACATGATGGCCGTATATCGAGCAAACTAGGAAGACAAATTACCACACCAGTAACAGATTCTACAATGAATCAATGGCTAAACCATACGGATATAACTCAGACGACCAAGAATCAGAGCGATATATTATCCCTACCCCGCCTCCATTCCTAAAAAATACCATCTTATTAACAAACCAAACAGCCCCCAAGACTAATGCTAAGTTGCTAACCCTCAAGCAATATAGCTAGAACCAAAACAAAACCATTTGACAATCACCAACTATGTATGCTATTGCTATTCAAATATGATTTAATCATAAGTTCGTAGGAACTGAGAACTGCAAAGCTAAATTATCTAGCATTGTCACACAAAGAAGTAACATTAGTTCTATATCTTTAGTTTTTTTCTCATCGGCTTTACAAGGCAGATATACGGGGATCATAGGTATGCTATATGCCCAGTTTCGTTCAGTTCTTGTTATCACCTAATATTCACATTGTCCATTCCACCGAAAGCACTCTAGCATCTCAATCCAAAGTAAAAAAGTTCATTAAGGCAATTCAATATGATATACCCTAAAAAACATACCATGGGAGACAACAATGAAAGTACAAACAGGACACAGGTTGAATATAAAAACATCGCACTTATTGATATGACCAAGTGAAATATGCAAAGTCTTATGCAAACCAGTTTAACCGTGCAGCTAATTTGCATTTTGAGAATAAAACAGTATTAGCTGTTAGCGTTAAGTATTAGTTAATGTATTAGTAAAATTATTTTACATGAGACCAACTCACTGAAACAATATCCAACACGGGAGATTACAAGAGAAACAAGAAACAAAAACAAGGAAGCACCTTCAGTTCGAAAGAGATGGAGATTTGATAGATTCGATGAATCCACTGCTTAACAGTCTCCACATACTTCCCCAAAATGTCAACTTCAAGATTCACCTTCTGCCAACTTTCTTCAAAGGTATCACCATCTCCTGCTGTGTGTATGCAACCAACATGAAGTTGAAACTTAATTCCTCCTCTGATACATCAACCACGGTTAAACTAGTACCATATAAGCTATAAACCCCTTAGGAACAATGTACCTCAAAATCTCCCTCCCAACTTTCACTTTCACCCAAAACAAATTTCCCTCCGGCGTCATATCGATGATTTCGCCCGTCCCATCGATGTGCCCCTGCACAAAATGCCCCCCCCACCACCAGTCTGGTACTAGGGCTTAATGCCCTCTCCAAATTGACCGATGATCCAATTTCCAATTCGCCCAACAAAGTCTTTCTCAATGTCCCCGGGGCCAATCCGACTAGACATGCTCACGGTTCCAAAAAAAACCGCCATTTCCTTTTTTTTTTTTTTTTTTTTTTCTTCTTATTTTTTGGATCTAAAATTTGAAGAAATGTACATGAAGATGACATATTATTGTTATGAGAATTTAAATGGAAGATTACAATAGTTAAAACTAGGGGTGAAAACGGATCGGATATTTCCCGACCGATCCGGAGCCGTATCCGGTCGGTATCGAATTCGGTATAAAAAATTGGTATCCGGGCGGATACGAATTCGGATACGGATAGTTGACTTCGGATTCGGAATCGAATTCGGAATACATAATATTCGACCGTATTCGAGTTTTACCATATTTTATCGGATATTATCCGGATAACAAATCCAGATATCCGAATTTTTTAAGTAATTTCCGATCGTCCGAGTCAGATCCTAGTCGATTATCGGTCGGATATAAAAATTGGTATCCCGGATCTGAATCGGATAACGGATAGTTGACTTCGGATTCGGAATCGAATTCGGAATACATAATATTCGACCGTATTCGAGTTTTACCATATTTTATCGGATATTATCCGGATAACAAATCCAGATATCCGAATTTTTTAAGTAATTTTTTTACCATATTTTTTAATAACTCCCATAACTCCAAATTCGTTCCCAAAGGGAATCGAACTTGGGGTCTCCCTTCAAGTGGGGGCCTCAATGGTAAAAAGTTAAATTTAAGCCAATTATTATTTTATTTTGTATTTTATATTATATATATATATATAATAATATAATATTAGTACTTAATACTTATGTAATTTTATTAAGAAAATAGTCGAAAACTAAATAATTCAGCCGCACTTCTTCTCATCTCTTCTTCATCGCCGTTTGTCCCTGCTTCTTCTCCTCTCTACTTCTTTGGTCGTCCCCTTCACACTACCGTTTATAAATGGAAGGAGATCCATAAATAAATCAATCACATTTTGATGATTTTCGTTTGAAATATATTATCCGATTATAGTTATTTGAATCCAGCCCGGATTCGTCCGATATATCGTGTCCGTATATCCGAATATTAATATTAAATGATCAGATTTGACTTTTCAATATCCGACTCCGAATTCGAGAAAAAAATATTGTTTAAGATACGGTATAAGCACTATCCGTCCGTATTCGATCCGTTTTCACCCCTAGTTAAAACATACATAATTTTATAATTAGACAATTATAAATACATAATAATTGCCTAATTGATACATCATCAAACATTACTACATTAGTACAATATTAAAATGCAACAATAGTAAAACTAGTAGAACGCTACAAATGATTATAGCCATTAGATTTAGTTGAAGGAGATCTAAACCATTAAAAAAAAAAACCCAGAAAACCGGCGGTTCGAACCGGAGCAGGCGGTTCGAACCGGAGCAGGCGGTTCACCGTTCTAGAAATGATGGAACCGGAACCGAACCATGTATCTTACGGTTTCAGTTTGGTTCCGGCACCGGAACCGTGGAACCGGCGGTTCCGGTTTTTTTTAGCATGTCTAAATCCGACGGCGAATTCGGACAATTTGGTGTCGAAATCCGTTATGTCAAAATTCAGCAGAAAATATTGTCCTCCTTAATGTCCTTTTAAACAAAAATTATTACTGGCATTATATTTTATTGAGGGAAAGAATCCACCAAGAAATTTTGCAGCCATAAAATTCAGGGATTTTTTTATAGGGGAATTGCGGCTGTGTGTTTCCGTCGATCGACGGATTGTCATTTGTTAACCTACTCAAAGAAAAGTAATTACAGGCAGATTTTATACCATTCCTGAAAAATTATGGAGTATATTGAATTTTTCTGTGCGTTACTCACAAACTGATTTGTATGTAATTAATTGAGAGAAAGAACAAAGTTTTTTTTCAAAGAAAGGGCCGCCCAGGCAGGTTGGGCTATGTTGACCAGAGCTCATAAAGTCCGTTGGGCCAAATGTGCCAAAAATCTTCTTCCCTATATTTCTAAAGTCCAGTCCATATTTGACTCTAAATTCAAACCCCAAATTTCATTCTAAAAGATGTGTTTCACCTTCTTGTTCCATGCATGACGAATGCTTTTATTTGTTTCTGTTCTTACTTTCTGAACCTACCCCATCATTCCGTAAAATTTACATTCCACCGTCAATTTTACTTTATACATATTAAATAATCGTCCAATGTCTCGTCTACTCAACCAATCTGTAAAAATATACTTTCGATCAATCGGAAATTAATGCGATAATGTACCTGTTAAGAAGATGTTTTTTGATCTACTAAAATTTGTGTACAGCCACCCCCATTTGCTTTGATTTAGCTTCATTATTGAAGCCCAACTCAAGGGAGCACGAACCGGGGCAGAGCCAGAAACTGCAATTAGCGGAGGTAGGGGTGGGTGGATAAATAAAATAATGCACATTGAACACTGATGCACATATATACATATATACGTTTGTCACTGATGTACATATATAATTTTGATATATCGAATTGCAGAAAAAAAAATTATATTAGTGATGAATTTTTATGCAATTAACCCAAGATTTTATGACATAGCCTATCTATAGTTGTTTAGGATCGAACTTTTATGCTGAAGCTTCATCGCTTTTATCCTGTCTGCAAGAAATGGTGGAGTTATGAACAATGCACACAATTCTGTATTGTACTATCAGTTCTTTAATGCCAGCTAGAGACGACATTCTCATTTCTTACACTATGGTTCGTTATGCTGTACGTGTTGTACATCAAGGAGACGTCTATCGACGCAAGTGACATAACTGGCCAGAGAGGTAATGGTGAGAAAGAAACGGGGAGTTAAGCACAAAATTATTGAGTATATCTTCAGGAGTCTTTAAGGTGAAATATGATGGGAGAGACAGATTCTTTAATAAATTAAACCAACCCTTTTTCCTAAAATCTCACAAGCTTAAGTGCTTGTTTACAACCACAACTTTTTCAAGGGTAGAAGCACTGATATTTTGAAAAAGTTGGGTCACATTATTACACTATTATGTTGAGGTTGCAAACACCCCTTAAAATAGGAAACGAAAAGCAAAGAAGTCAGAGACTCCTAAACTAACTATATTAGCCTTCTCCAGAGAGACCAAACACACTAGAAAACTGACTTAATTAAATAACCTGAAAAAATTATCTAAAAGATACAAAGAATCTGATATTTGCTGAATATAATGACTTCAAATTTTAGAACTCTGAGAGTTTGGGGCAGTCTCGCCTCCATCATTGCTCTATAAAGAAAATGCATTATTAAGAATAGCCAAAACAAAGATATAATGGCCTTTTACTCAGCAAACTAGGAAGACAGATTATCACATCAGCTACAGATTCTACAATGACAGCTAAATTATACAGATATAACTCAGACAGCCAAGAATCAAAGCCAACATAATCTCTAATTCATTCTTAAAAAACACCATCTTATTAGCATTTCACTATATCAGTATGCATTTTTTGTTTATGTACAGCAGCAAAGAACCATGCATCTTACTTGGGCTAGAGATCAAGAACTTGACAACTAACGAGCTCTGCAGATCCCACACACCTAGTAGCAAGGACTTTCCAGACATTTCCAGATAATGCTGAGTTATTCTGATAAAGCTCACCTAAAATAGCAGATGAAGTAGATGGAGCAGAATCAATTAGATTTTCCCAATCAGCTTGCATAACCACAACATTGTGGTTTATATCTTTGGTAATCACATGAAGCTTTCCAAGAAAACTAGAAAGTAGGTATGGGGACTCTGAATCTATGAGGTCACGAATAGGCACATCTCCTTCGACTGTTTTCCAAGCATCATCTTCATCATTATACACTTTGATCTTAGCACTATTGAGAGAGTTAGATGGATCCAAAGCATACAAGTCCCCATCAACAATTACACTCAACTTAGTACCAGCCTGCTTGGCGGGCCAACCCTCCCCCATTCCAACGGGCATTTCAACCCATGAATTTGCATCTGGATCATAGACCTCTCCTCCAACATCCACAAAAAATGGCCAACAATACAAACTTTGAGGAACATAGAGCTTTCCCTTATATGATGTCATCCCAGTAGCAATAGGTTTAAGGAGGTTAGCTAGGAAAGCAGTTGGTAAACCTGAGCTTTTGAAAATGGCATGCTGGGTATCTCAGACCATGTTTGCGAACACGGATCAAATACTTCTGCTGATTGAAGAGGAGCGAGTCCACCTTGACCACGAGTAACACACCCAACAACGTATAGCTTGTTGTTTAAAACACCTGTTTTGCTATAAGCCCGACTGGTAGACATGGGACACACTTCACTCCAAGAATTCGAGATTGGATCGTACCGCCAAACGCAGGCAATTGCTGATGCCTTGCAAAACCCACCGATGACATAGAGGCAGCCATCAACAGCCCCGATAGCGCAGCCACAAAACGGGATTTCCGCCAATGCGTCTCTCCTCCCAAACAACCCCCTAATGGCATCAGTAATGATGCTGGAACCAATAATGTTCCACAATCGAGGGGTAGAGAGGGCCCCACCTTCAGCAGAGATATTAGGCATCGGGGGAATTCGTTGCCATATACAGGAGATGGGGTCCAGTGCATGCCAGACAAGCCTTTCACCATCAAGTTTAGTCAAAACATAGAGCCAAACTTCTGTGGTGCCAAGTTCTTTCCTCACTTTAAAATATTCTGGACTTGTTAGAGCAGCTCTCCAGCTTCTTGAGACTGATTTTGCTTTGGAATGAGAAATTCTTGGGATTCTTGCAAGAATCTGAATGGAAATCTCATCAGGAAGGTTAGGGATGAGTCGGGGGTTTTCATCCCAAAAGCCAATAGACGTCTTTTGCCTTTTGCATGCAATGCTTTGAGGCACCTCGAATAGATCACTGCAGCTCATTTATGATTAATCGAACTCAACCTAGCTCCCATGGTGATATTTTCTTCAGATTTTTAGAAGCCAACAGCCCCTTTCTAATCCTTTTGCTTCAACCTGCTATATAATTAAACTCAATTTTCTTCAGAATTCAGATACAGCCAGCAAGTCAAAAATCAGAACAGATAAAGAAAATAATGAGATAAGAACAGCTTAATCCTAATTTCGATTTGATAACTACCACCGTGGAATTGGAATGGACAAGTAATTCCTGAGTGTGAATGTGTTTGTTGATTAGGAGCCGTAATAAGTCATATATCTATTTTATCTAAATTATAAATGCATATATTAGATTTCTGGATCGACCAAAAAATGTCAAGTTAATGGGTTTGTTTGGCCAACTTTGTGGAGTTTAAAAAATCATCGATCTTAGTTGTTGTTTTTTTTTTTCCCGAGAAATATCATTTTAGTTGTTATTTATCAAATTAAAATATTTGACATTTGGTCCAGTATATAAAGGAAAACAAATTATGTCGAATACATGTTTCATTTTAATTTTTTTAATTAGTTTAAAAACGCATATCTATCTATCTATCTACTTTTTTTTTTTAGTCGGACAAAGTTAGTTGTTAGATGTTAGTAGTTAGTACACTAAGCACTCAAACACTCTACAAATTCACCAAGCCACCTTATAACTATCATGCTCCAATTCGTTCCCAAAGGGAATCGAATCTGGGTCTCCCACTCAATTGAGAAGCTCAATGACTAGGTGGACTAAGCCATCTCCTTCTATCTATCTATCTATCTACTATATATTCATACATCATGGGGTATATGATATTATTACTTGATCAATTCTTTAAAAAAAAAAACTATATATAGTTATGCATATCTGTATATATTAATATCCAAATCCTATAGGACAAATAATATTATATAAAACATAAAAAGTGTGGAACTTAATAATATTTAGGTAATGGGGTATAATTTAAAAAATAAAAAAGAAAAGGCAAAAATAGAGATTGTGGATTGAAATTAATTTATTAAATGTACGTAGGCATACAAAATTTAGGTGAAACGGTCATATTAACTTAAATTGGTGTAGTGTCAATTGATTTCCTTATTGGTGAAACTCATCCTTTTTAACTTAATCTTAATTGATATAGTTTAATTTCCATATATGTTTTGTAAGTTGTAACAAAATTTATAAATATATTCCAAATATATCACAACAGTCAGTCACACAAAATAAAATCTTCTCTAAATTTGGTGTACAGTAAACCAGTTTCACATAAAATCTTCTCTAAATTTTTTAGAAGGAAAGTTGGTTAACTTCCCGGAAGAAAAGAAGGATAAAAAGACTTGATTCTTTCCTCTGAACAAACAAGTTACGTGAATAAGACCCCCTCTCATCTTCTCTCCTGGAAGAGAACAGAATACAGAAATATAGAAATCTGTATCCACTATATATGTATCACCGTGATACTATTATTAATCTTGTTTATAAGAAGACATTTAAATTGTGTACAATGAAAGCAATCCGATAATCAATTTTAGTGGTTGTGTTTCGGACTCAGAGAATCCAGTCATACGTAAAATTCAACCGGATTCGATATTCTTCCGTTGCAATTCTAGAATAAAGGTTAGTGAATTTCTAACCCCATATTCCAACAATAAATGTTTAATTGGTCTTGAGAATCAAGAAACATGGTAACATGAATTTTGCCATTCAAGTGTTAGGTAATGTCTCTTTTGGAAACTTTAGTTGTAATTAGGTGGAAACGTTTTGGTTGGATGAAAAAGAACCTGCATAATTTTTTTTAGGTAGAAAATAGTTTTTTCCAAAAAAAAAAAATTATATACGGTCGAACTCGAAAAAATCAACACTCTCATCTATGTTCAATCTCATCGTGAGACCGTTTCACATAACCGCATCTCAATTAGTTCATCTCTGTTCTTTTTTTTTGCTGTGAAAAAAAATATTTTTTTTGAAAGCTATCAAACATATAGTAATTGATGAAAACACGAAATGTTGAGATAATTTTATTTAAAAAAATGTTGAGATACAATTATAAAAAAATAAGAAATATTTTACTATATTTAAATATATTAAGAAAGAAAATAAAAGGTATTCCAAATTTCTGCTCCAAAACCACATGTTAAAAGAAAATAAAAAATCACAGGTACGAGTTGTATTGGGCTAATTATTCGGGCCGATATACCAGTCCATTAACAAATAACAACACTCTTTTATAGAAATAATACTCCATTTTAGAGGAACATAATTTCTTCTACAAATACTAATAAAACATCTTTTTGTAGAAAATAAAAAATAATTTGGGGGGAAATTAATTTGGAAGGGATTGAACGCAGATGCTTCTTGGTGAATAACACTTCCACACCGGAGGGAGTAAAATGTCTTCAGTCGAAGATTGTGCCCTCATTTTGCGACCAACAGCAAAACAGCGGAAGCGTCTCAAACGAAAAGGTATTCAATTCAATTCGCAACCCCAATTTACCCTGTTTAAGGAATTTCACCAATTTTGGTGGCTTATTGTATAGTGAAAGTCAAGGCCAGAAGGATAGCCGTGAAGTTAAAAAAGGTGAAAGCGAAAGTAAATGTAAATGTTAGTCCGCTAGTGAAGAAGTACTGGCTTCAGAGATACGATCTCTTCTCCAAATACGATGTCGGCGTCAAACTAGATGAAGAAGGCTGGTTCTCCGTCACGCCGGAAGAAATCGCCGCCCGCCAGGCTCGCCGGTGCGCCGGTGCTGGTGTAGTTATTGATGCATTCACCGGTGTTGGTGGAAACGCCATACAATTTGCCAAAGTGTAAGGTTTATGAATAAAATTACACGATTGACCCTGCCTGCCTAATAGTTTTCTTTTAAGGTTTTCAATCTGCTGGTAAAAATTCATAGAGCACATGTTTGATCATCCTTGGTTGATTTGTCATTATCCTAATTGTTTTTTTTTTAATTCGTAGCAGTTTTCAGATGATTTCTTTTTTATGAATAGTAGACATAGACCATGATTGCAGGATCTTGTTCTTGAGTGTGGATGTTGAATATTCAATTCTGTCTTACTTATATCTCGTGTGTATAGAAAGACTTTGGAATATGCGAAATGTGATGAAATAGTATATCTTTCTTTAGTTTTCGTTTTTATACGATTTCCCCTTGTTTTTAGTCCTATTTTTAACTACGGATTAGGACTAGAATGACATTGATTTTCTCGCGTGTGCATACGTTGTCGATTTGGCATAGGCAGCACACTTGGTTGTAATGTTGGGCTGGTTTCTAATCGCATACCCTTGGGAACTTGTAAGTTACATAAAGAGAAAATGACTAGTGACTTTCCGTAACCATTCTTTACTTTTTTATTAGGAAAGTGTGTTGTGAGAAAGCAATCTGCCTTATATATGACAATCATGATAATTTTGTTGGAGATACAGTATATAGATTAAGTTTTAATATTATTTTTTAAACTTCGTACTGTCAGGTGTGATCGTGTTGTTGCAATTGATATTGACCGTAACAAAGTCGCAATGGCAATTCATAATGCTAAGATTTACGGTGTTGAAGATCGTATTGATTTCATTGTGGGCGACTTTTTCCAGCTCGCACCTTTCTTGAAGGTACCTTTTCTTTCTCTAGCTCTTCCTCTTCTTTCAAAATGAAATATCAGCAAAACATATGGATGGATATGGTGCTTAATTGTTGTAGTACTTTTCATCATGCTGCACAAAGACAGAGGCAATGCTGCTGAAGGCTGAAGCTAATATAATAAATGTGCGTGTGTGCGTTTATATGATGAATCAAAAGTTGAGGGCATTTTGGATACTTATGATATCACACAAGATTCTGCAACTTGCCTGAAAGGTTATATTTATATGAAACCTTTTTCGCATATTTAAGCAAATACAGAGCAATGTCATATGATCGCGTCTTCATTTAGAGAACATTATATGCATTGAACTCTGATTTAGAAGCATAATAGCAGCTGATATATTGTTGGATATATACAAGGAAAACCATAAACTGAAAAAGTAAAAGAACAACTGATTTAAAGTATCTAGCAGCATTTTTCCAGAAACAGCTGTCTCCTCTCTAATTTAAAGTATCTTGCGACTTTGTTAGGGGGATGTGGTTTTTCTTTCACCACCTTGGGGCGGCCCATCATATTCAGCCAATAAAAGTTTCACTCTCGACTTTCTGAAGCCTAAAGATGGGTATGTGGTGGTGATACTTTCTTTATATTTTATGCTTCTAATTCATGCATATCACGGAAGTTAGAAGTTTGTTATATTTTATATTGCAGATATTCACTGTTTCAAGCGGCTCAGGCGATAACACCTAACATAATAATGTACTTGCCTCGCAACATAGACGTGTTCCAAGCAGCTGAGCTTTCGTGGTTGTCGTCTCCTCCCTTGGATATTCATGTACATTTCCCCACCATATCTCTATATATGCCATTTCATTTGTCTCCTGAGTTCTCGACGTTGAATTTTGCTGATGACTCTGCCGATTCGCTTTGCAGATTGAAGAAAATTTAGTGCGGGGTAACACCAAGGCTGTAACATTCTATTTTGGGGGCATTGCATTCCCTCACCTTTCTCTCTAGTTTTCTTTTGGTCTATTTCTGGATATTTTGTAATGTCGCTACCGCTGAATTTTAGTTTCTAATTTTTCATATCCTATTCTTCATCCCTTGTTTGTACATGCATCCCGACCAATCTCATCTTCCGCCAAAATTTGCATCTCAAGTAACAAAAAATGCCACCAGCACCTACTCAAAAACCCTCAGAAAAGAGAAACTGGAGAGCCATTGGTTTAAAAAATGGTGTGATGATGAAAATCTCTATCTACCCCTTCCAAAATGTTAGACGTTATTTACAAATTATATACCATCTCATCATGAGATTGTCTCACACAAGACACATACATGAAAGAACCAACACGACACTGTATAAATGTGTGCCTTTAAAATATATTAGTATATATATATGTTTAGTGATGTAAAAGTCCCGATTAGTCCCCGCCTAGGCGGCGTCTAGGGCTAGGCGGCTGACCCGATTTTGTCTAGGCGCCGCCTATACGATCGAGTCGGGAGCTAGGTGTCCAATACTAAGGTATTATTTAATAATGATAGACTTTGTTCTTAGAATAAATTGATGATAAGACAAAAATTGATAATTTTCACTACACTAAAATTTCAAAACACAATTTTGTTTAATTTTTTTATGTTAAATTAATTTTTTTGTGCCTTATAATGGATAATATATAAAAGAAAATGTGTTTCAATTGTTATTTAGATTTAGACTGTTGTATAATGAATTTGTTAATTAATTTTGAAGTGTAATTTTGTTATAATATATCGATAAGTAGTAAATAAAACTAATTTAGATGAAACAAAATAAAAGAAAACCAAACCGATTAGTAGTCTTTAGATGGCTATTAGGTAAAGGTGGTCCATATCCGTCCGATTCTTGATTTTAGAAACACCTCAGTATATGTTTATATATTACAAGAATTGATACAGTAGATAATTGGAACCATTGGCACAGTATCCTTAGTTCGAAATTACATGAATTTTGAGCTCAAGTTCCGTCAAAAGAAAAAAAAAAGTTCAAGTTGTTACCAATTCTTTCTTAGTTCTTTTATTTTTTTGTAGAATACAAATCCTCTTACAAATCTTTTCTTGGCAAATGATAAAGGAAAAGACCATAATAAGGCTGAATAGAAAGAGAATTAACACCACAACGAAATATAAATAGGGGGAACTTACATACACAGAGTTAATCAGTGTATAAAAAGGTAAAATTTTAGAACTTATATTATAGCTGTGTAAATTGAATGAATAAAAACTCGACTCTGTTTAACATTATATGATCAGAAAAGGTTCTTTAAATAAGAGACTTAACTATTAACATGTAATGTATTAAACATGGATCGAAATAATAACTGTGACAATCTTTAATGACTTTTCCAATTTATCTGTGATCAGAGTTATACTTTCAGTTATCAGAAAGGTATTTTAACCAATTTATCTTTAGACTTTAGTATCAGCAAATAAGAAATCATAGAATTAATCCAGATATTATTTCGAATTTTAGGAACTGAAAATCTCAACTGATATTTTGTTTCATTTCGTGTGCCACTGTAGACTTGTGATATGTTTGGAAATTAACCTCTTTTAATCGAGATTAAGAGATTGTTTTGAAGCTCTAAATGAAAAACTAGAATCACTTTTTTTTTGAAGTTGGTGTGACCCAACTTTTTTTTAAAAAAAAAAAAAAAAAAAATTATTTCAAAACAGGCACTAAGTCTGACGAGTTTCGTCAAGACTATGCCAATAGATCGTGTATCAAAATGCCGTAAATTAGGAGTGTATATATTTAATATTTCCAAATATAGTCTCTACTCACATATAGCATATATATCATTTATTTCCAAATTAGAATCTACTCACATTTCTCTAATTATTATATTTTTAAGAGTCAACTATTTGCAACTATTCCAAAAGCGATGCAAATATGAATGTATTAACGCACTTTTTTTAAATAATCGCATTTTTCAAAGATAACAAATTGCACGTTTCTAAAAACTATATAGTGCATACAAAAAGTCTATTTCAAAATACTCAATTTTTATGTAATGTATTATTTATGGTATTTTTATATTATTCAATTTTTAATCTTAATTATTAATTTTATATATTAGATTTGATTTTGACCTTCCAATATTTTCCAACAAATTTTATAGAGTAAAAAAATATCTACCTTATTTATAATTTTTGTGATAAAGATAATATTACATGATTAGTTTTATATTTTTAGATTAAATTTAAATATTTATTTAATTATATTTTAATTCATTCAGTTTATTTATAATTATATTTTAATTTAATATTAAGTTATAACAATACTATGAATTATTAAATATGATATATTTTAATTGTGTAGCATGTTGACTCTTAAAAAATCTAATGTAATTTTAAATAGGTCTCATGTGAAACTTATTCATAGTATAAAATTTATAATATAATTACATTTGTAAATTGAGATTATAATATTAAATGCTATAAATATTAGTTTATAAGAGTAGTGATATTAATTTATAAGTGTAATGATATTAATTATTTGAATTGGGTAAAAAAATTCAAATAAATTATTTTTGAAATCAAACTTTTTTTTTTTTTTTGAATTTTTTAATTTTTTTGTCAAAAATTCCTAAATAAAAAAATCACCTTGAAGTCAAATGAAAATTTAAAAAACTGAATTGAAAATTTTAAACAGGACTGAAAAATTATGAAAAATGACAAGAAAAATACAACTTCATAGAAAAAAGACAAAAAAATGTATAATTAATGACTTTTGAATTGGGTTTAAAAAAAAATGAATTGGATTTGGCTCTCAAAAACATGAATTGATGGAGGCAAGAAACATACAACTTGGTAAAAACACAAAAGCATGAATTTATGGAGGCGAGGGCACATGTTTTTTTATCAGATTAGACTAATTAGCATCAGTTTCGTTTGAAACATGGTTTTCTTTGGGCGGTATGATTTTATAAAACAATATTGTAATATGATATATATAGGTATGTAGATAATCACAATGAAAAAATGTATTTTAACACACTTGGAAATGTAAGACAATATGTATTGAAATATGTAAATATTAGACAACATGTTCTAAAATGTGTGAATGTAGAACAATCGATCCCAAGCCCAAATTGGGCTGAAATGTCACGTGAGATTTGAGCTTATTCGGGCTTGATTGTCCTATATTTACAGATTTTAAAACATATTATCCTATATTTATATATTTTAAAATATAGTGTCCTACATTTCTAAATTTGTAAAGCTATTGTCCTTAAAATACAATCCCTCTAAATTACTTACCTAAAAAAATATTATTCCCACAATCACATGCTTTGGGCTACATCCCAGTGCAGCCCTAATGTAAATCCGCCCATGATGCTACTTTAATATAATTTAAAAGTCACCTTCATAATAATTTTCAAGGCCTACTTTGTTAAAAATTTAACGTCAAATATTGACTTCATAATACAACACGTACAAAAACAATATCAAAACTCTAACTCATGAGAGGAAAACAGTGGCTCTCGGGGGAAATCAGGGATCATAGGATCTAGAAGGGCAACGAATGACAACATAATAATATTACTCAGATCTAAAATTTACAAAAATTAAAAACAAATTAAAAAAAAAAAATATATATATATATATATATTTTTCGAAGGTTACAGATCACTCTAAAACGATCTGGAACCCATTTAATAGCAGTTGTGAACGGATCTTACGAGACGAGAAGTGCATCTTCTGCTCCCTCCGTTCCGGTATAAGTTTCCTGTTTCTTTTTGTTGTTTTGTTTTTAAGAATAATAATAAAATAATAAAAATGAAGGGTAGTTGTGGGTATTGGAATAGAGGAAAAATGTATGTGGAGTAATGAGTGGAGTAGTTAGTGGTATTCTTTGTAATATTGTGTGAAAAATAATGATAAAAATAATGGGTAGTGGAGTTACTTTTTCCATTTATAGAAACAGAAAACTTATTATGGGATAGATGAAAAATGGAATTGAGAAATTTATAGTAGGATAAGAGTATTATTTTCTGAGAAAGAGAGTTGTGGCCCTCAATACCCTAATCTTTTTTTGTTGCCCAAATAATTTTCTGTTAATAGTGGGCTACTTCAAAAATATTCTAAAATTTAATGAATAGTTATTTTTTTAAAATTTATATTGATATCTAAAGTATAAATATTCAGTAGTCTATAATTATATAAAAATGTTAAATATAATGAGTCAGACTCCAATGGAATTTATTAATCATATAAAATTTTCATTTAATAATACCATAAAATTTAAGAGTGGATCTCTTGTGCACTCGTGCACTCGGGTATATGAGTGACTCATTAAGAAAATGAGATCTTGCTATTAGTGAAAAGGATGATCCACAATAAAAAATGGGTAGGGTCAAGGTGAGTGCACAGATCTAAAATCTGTGCACCAAGTGCATATGAGACCTTGCCAAAATTTAAATGATCACTAAGTAATGATAAGTGTGCAGATTGGCTCATGAGGAACTTTCACACTACGCCAAATTTTAAATAGTTTTTATATTTTATAAATTTTAAATTGAATATTTTAAATATTTAATTATTTTGATTAACTCAATTATCAACGTATTTTTTTCCTAATTCAATTATGAGTATAAATTATATATAGAGTATGTATTTAATATAATGTATATGTGTAAAGAAGAATGATAGATATAAGAAGACATATATTGTGAGAAAATTACGAGACAATAAAAGATGCGTGAAAAATTGGGAAAAAAAGGTTATGAAAAATAAGCCAGTAAAGAACAATAACCTTTAAAATTGAATGATATAGATTAAATTATAGAAATGGATGGTAAAATTAAAGATTTTATTAAAAATAAGTCAAACTGGGGGCTCAATATCAGAAACATAGATATCAAAAAGGCCTTCCACAAAAGCTGGGGGCTCGATCCAATAATGAGAACCGCTATTACTAGCGGCCCTAGCAAGAGAATGTGCCACAGAGTTGACATTCCGATTAACCAAACGAACTGAAAACCCTGGGTAATCCATTAAAATCTTTCGACTAGCATCCACAAAATCACCAAACGTCGTATCATCCTGCACCGTGCTAGAGAGAGCGTCAACAACCCTTTTCGCATCCAATTAAAAGATGACGGCTTGGTAACTCCTCGTAATAGCTCTCCTCAAGGCTTCTAGCAATCCCCACGCCTCTCCTTCGTTGATCCGTAGCAATCCTTCACGAGTGATCAGACCACATTCGATACATCGTCCGGAGCCATCGCGCGCAACCATTCCCATGCTCGTACGAAAGGTCGACGCGTGAAACCCAGCATCAACATTTATTTTGATGATGTCCATCGCCGGTCTATGCCATCGATTACACTGCTTGCTCTGCTTTCTCAGTTCTTTAGGCATACGTACAACATTATGAAGTGTTTGGGCACAACTTTGTTGAGTTCCCTACCAAACAGCAAGGTTTCTATTCCTCCAAATCACCCACAACGTCGCCATAACTTTTTCCACCTAGTCTTTTTCAAAAGACTCAATACGTATAAAGAACTCAGTAGCGTCATCGACCGAGTAGCATAAGACATCCATTTTATCCCAAACACCAATAGTTCTTCAGCATTTATGATCATACTCACAATTGACGAATAGGTGCCACAACGTCTCAACCATACCTGGTTTTTCGCAGACCGGATAGTGCTTCCCGATCCCTGGATATCAAGTCCCTATTTTTGACTTAACCGCCAAGAAACCTCGGCATAAACGCCAGCAAAAAGCCCTTATTTTTTGTGGGATTCGAAAGGCCCATATCGCTTTCCACACTGGTCTGTTCCGAGTCTCGTTATCATTGATGATCCGTAATGCAAGCACATAGGCCGACTTTACCGAGTAACTGCCCTTCTCACCAAAGTGCAACATAAACTTATCATGCATCCATGAGGGTTAGAGATGGTCTTAAGGATACGTGCAACTTCATTATCCGGGAAGACTTCCCTTATTAATTCAACATCCCATTCCCTGGTTCCTGGATAGAAAAAGTCCTTAACCACCATATCATCAAACGTAGCTATCGGTGGGGTGTGAATATAAAACGACTCGTCATCAGCCACCCATGGGTCTGTCCAAAATTTTACCACATCCTCTATCTTCCATCTCGTGCCCAGTCGAATGAGATCACGGGCACTGTGAATACTACGCCACGTGAAGCTCGGATTGTGGCCTAGTTGAGACCGGAGAAAATCAGTTGACGGAAAATACTTTGCCTTCAATATCCTGTTGATGAGAGACGTTGGGTTTATGAGAATCCTCCAACCTAACTTCCCAAGCATCGCAATATTAAAGATATGGAGATTCCAGAACCCCATACCCCCGTCTCCCTTCGCCGTGCATAGCTTGTCCCAGGATTCCCATTTAGCACCCTTCTTAGGGTCCGTCTCGTGTCCCCATCAATAAGCGTTCATCATCTTATGTAAATCTTCAAGAAGGGTGGGAGGCAACAAAAACGTGCTCATACAATAAGTCGGGATACTTTGTGCCGCTGCTTTCAATAAAAGTTCCTTCACTGCCTTGGAGATTTTCTTAGTACGCCAACCTTGGAGTTTAGCCCAAAGATGATCTTTGATAAACCGGAAAATATCAGCCTTGTTTCATCCAATAAAAGAGGGCAAACCTAGGTATTTATCGGTATTTAAACTGGCATGCACACCCAAGATATTCTGAAGATTGTCCCTCGAATCAGGGTGAACATTGGAGCTGAACATGATACCCGATTTACCATAATTGATTGCTTGCCCCGAAGCTCGTTCATATGTATGAAGAGTATTCTTAAGCACTAGACATTCCTCCTCCATTACTTGACAGAAAAGCAAACTATCGTCTGCAAAAAGAAGGTGTGACACAACTGAAGCCCTCCGAACAACCCGACTCCCATGCAGTATATATATACATATATAGTATGCATGATTTTTTTAAAAATTCAAAATATAGAGTATGATAAGTGAATATAAAGCATTCAAATTCATTTTGTTCTTTTAATTTTATTTAAGAAATAAAGAGCAGTGTCTGTTAGTGTTACATTATTTCCTGAATCTGCAAATAAGTGGGCCCAATGAAATTAGACAAAGCCGAATAATACAAGTTGAAGCCCTTTAACTCCTCCAAATTCCCAAATTCACAACCAAATTCCCAAATTCACAACGTTGAAGAAATACCAGAGCTCTTATCTCGCGGCGGCAAAGCCATTCGATAAATTCACCGCCTGAAATCAAGGCGGCAGCACGGCGGTGAGTGTGCAGTGCGAGGGAGGTAAGCCCGACGGCAGCACAACAGCCTGGGTCTGAGAGAAGAGACCATTCGATAAAATCGCCGACTGAAATCAAGGCGGCAGCACGACGGCGAGTGTGCAATGCAAGGGAGGTGGGCGTGACGGCAGCACGACGCAGCACGGGCGATCGATCTTCTCCTCAGGTTAAAATCACCATTGAAGCGGCTGTGTTGTTTCTAATTGGGGCTTTCTGCCTTTCCAGCCTTTTTCGATTTTAAATTTTCCCTTCGTTTTTTAGTCAAAATTCCTTCTTTTATTTTTGTTTTTTTGGTGAAAACCGGCTGTTCATCGGTTTACCAATTTTTGGTTTTCACCCGGTTTTTCCATTTTTTAGGGGACGGTTTAATAGCGGTTTTCTACACCTCTATTGAGCCGCTGGCGGGCGGTTCTTCGGTCCGTCCGGTCGGTCGAACAAATTTTAAAATAGAGCTCCTAAGGATGCTGCTCAGGAATCTCCAATCAACTCGATCATACGCCTTGGATATATCAATTTTAAGAGCTATATCCCCCCTTTTCCCCTTTCTCTTATTTTTCATAGCATGGATCATCTCAAAGGCAATTAAAACGTTATCCTGGATAAGCCTTCCCATACAAAAGCGGACTGAGACTCATCAACAAGCTCAGGAAGTACTCGTTTAAGCCTATTACACAAAACTTTGGAAACAATCTTGTAGACGACATTGCAAAGAGAAATTGGCCTTAAATCCCTCATCGATGTTGGATTTTCAGTTTTCGGTATAAATACCACAATCGTCCCATTCAGGGTAAGAGGAACGACTCATTATTATTCATTGGGGTTATCTTGAAAAAGATCTTTTCTTGTATAATCATTTGGATTTTCTTATTTATTTTGAAATAATATATTAATCATTTTGTTGCAGATTAAATATGAATGAATGTTATATATATTTATTACAAACCCGTTCAATAAGTTAAGACGTATTACGTTGTAGTTAATTTGGTGATCTAGGATCACGAAGATCAAATTAACAGCTCCTCGTAATTAAGTACAAATTCACAACCCAGATGAAAATGAACAAACCATCATGAAAGGTTGATGTATAAGGCTCAGATTGACTCGTCTTAACCAAGAGATTATACTAGTGCATTTAGATCTTATTTGAATAAGGATCTGAGGAGGATAAATTCTTGTTCTTGAATATACAAGAATTAAACGCCGATTGGTGTGTTATTTCTTAATCTCCATCCCTTAAATAGGATCGTGTGGCATTAATAACTATTTTTTGACTTATGATAAGAAGAGAGTCAATGTGATTCGATACCTTATATCTTGGGCAATATTATTAATTACATGCGATTCTTTGACATTTAATCACGGAGAATCGTGTGCAAGTATGTCTTGCTTGATTTGTCCCTTGGTGGGCTCGAGAATCTTTATCATACCAAATCTTGGAAGTGGAAATTTATTTTAGGTATGGATAATAATGTTGAATGTCTTTACTCTAAGGACAAAGATATTAATTAATATAAAGCTTGTTCAGTGGCTTAATTAATTAATGCACTAAGATAATCTTAAACACGAAAAATAATGACCGAGAGCCATATTATAGTAAAGTCGTAATATGGGTTAAGATGGATAGTTCAATATTAATTTTGTAGTGGAGTAAATTAATATTAATGGACTTGAATAATATTTGGCCCAATATTATAGCTTCATAGTCCATTGAAGGTCAAATCTTAATTCTCCTAAAGGCCCTCAAATAGCCAATTAAAGTCCAATTAATCAAAAGGAGAAGAAAATATTCTTGCCTAATATTTCTTGAAATTTTCGAAAATTTTGTGGGAAAAGGAGAAAAAGATTTTCTTGTAGATATTTTATGGAAAGAGATAAGTATTCTTGCAATACATAATTATCCCATAAATTCAAGAAATCAAATCTTGTTTCTTTTTCCTTGTAAAATTTCAAAATTTATGGGATAAGAAGGGAAGAGATTTTTATGGAAAATTTAATTAAGGAGAAAAGAATATAGGAGATATATTCAAGATTTCTTGGAGACCAAAACAAAGATTTTCTTCCTTATTTTTACACCAAAATATCGGCCACCCCTGTCCCTATAAATAGGGGATGAATTTTTCATTCCCAAGTGCAATTCCATGTGTTGAAAATATTAGAAATCCAAAAAGGTTGTGGCAAAATATTTTATTTCTCTCCTTTATTAAAATCGTTCGTGTGAATCCTCCCGCCGGATTACGTTCATAGACTTGGTACATTTTTGGGAAGACTCTTTGGGTTGATCCATCGTCTCAAAGGTTGTCTCTACAAGAGGTATGTAATCTCATAATTCCTAGATTCCACATGCTTAGGATTTACGTGGATTACGTGTACGCATGATGCTTATTGCTTGTTTAATTATTATGTTGAATTGATTTAGGATTAATTCATGTTAGTAATTAATTGTTTAATTTAAATATGTATTTAAAATCATCTCGAATAGATACGGGCACCCATAATTTCCCAATAACTGGTATCAGAGCTCTGGTTTCGAGCTCTGACTTTTAAATTGTTATTTAAATTATGTTGGACGTTAAATTGAAAATTGGATTGTAGAATTGTTAGATCGGTTTCGCAGGTATCCAATTGTCATGATATTTAATGTGTTTAATTTTCATGCGTATGAATGAATGTGATTTTAATTCAACTCGTTCGGATTTGTTTTTCTCGTGAGAAAATCCACGAGTAGATTAGGCTATTTGATTTGATCAATGTAATAGACTAGTCTAGATTTAAGGTGTATTTATTTTTCGTTAAATAAATTGTAACCTGATCGAAGACGAAGACGGAGGCGAGGAGTTAAAACGGATCTGGAACCGTGCGTCGCGCGAAACGTGCTAAGAGAGGCACGCGCGCGACTCGGACGTCGCTAGTCAAATGAGACTGGCGCACGACGCCGGGCGGGATCGGGGCTGGACGCGCGCGGCGCGACCAGGCAGCGCCACGGGCACCCATAATTTCCCAACATATTCAACCACTGAACACACGTGTCCACCACGTCTTGGCCCACAACGTCCCAAAATTTCTTATAAAACCCCGAATTCGGTCCCGACAATTTCTTCTTATGCATTTGTTGGACATCCAGTTTAAACTCCCCTGGATCGAAGGCCCCTATGAGCATGTTTTTGTCCTCAATGGAAATGCGCCTTCATATTGTCCCCACCACGCTATCAATATCTGAAAGACTCTTATTTGCCGTAAACAAGTCCTGAAAATACCGAAGTACAACCCCTTTGATATCGGCCTTATCCGAATCCCATACATTGCTCTCGTCATAGATACCTTCAATCACTTTTTTCTTCCTCCTCGCGGTGGCCATTTGGTTAAAGATGCGCCTCCAGTCAACCAATGAGCTTTAGCCCTTTGTCGCCAGTGTTTCTCCTCCCGTATAAGGAGCCCAACAAGCTCCTTCTTGGCTTGTAGAAGCCTATCACCATATAAAAGGTTGATGTTCCCTTGAAGTGCCTTGATTTCATCTTCGAGATCCTTCTTATGTCGGTGCCACGCTATGGCCAAATGTTTGCCCCATAACCCCAATACATCCGTCGTGGCCTTGAGTCTCGACAATAGATCAATATCACTGAACCTCTACCAGCTATTATAAACAACACGACCTATGCCTGGCTCCTCCAACCACTTGTTTTCAAACTTGACTGATCGACATCGCTTGGTAGAAATTCTGGACATTGTTGACAACAAAATCGGAGAATGATCTGAAACCGGGGAAATCAGATTGTCCAATCGTGACGTAGGAAAATGGGAGTGCCAATCAGCATTGGCTAAGGCCCTATCCAGCCGCTCCTCGATCATAGTATCTCTTGTACCCCACCTCCACGTATATGGATGACCCTACATCGGCACATCCGAGAGATTGCAGTCAAGTACGGCTTCACAAAACCCCTGATAAAGCCAATTAGGATATCGAGCTCCCCCAAACTTATCGCACTCATTGAGTAGATTGTTGAAATCCCCAATGAGTAGCCAAGGGTTAGTATTCAACCAAGACAAGTTACGAAGCATATTCCATGAAAGACGGCGGCGCGCCCGTTCACGAAAACCATATATACCTGTAACCCTTCACTCCCCATGTTCATCCATTACAGACATAACAATATGGTTCGATGAAAAATTAAGCACCGAGCAATTCAAGTCCGAGTTCCACAACAAACATAGACCGCCACTTCTACCCACACAGTTCACCGTAAATGCACATTCATAAAGCAACAAAACACGCACCTCTTCAATTTTATTAGAACGCGAATACGTCTCAGAAAGGAAAATTACATCGGGCCTGTGAACCCTAACAAGGTCACAGAGAAAAGGAATTGTAGCGGGGTTGCCCAACCCTCTACAATTCCAACTCAAGAGAATCATTATTTCCGGCAAGCCTCGACAACAGGGCATGCCATTAAAAAATGTGGTGTTGGCTCCTCCTCCTCAATCATATGTTCAGTGTTCTCTTCATTATTTGTAGATGTTTTCCGTTTCATTCAGGTTGTACGTCGGGTTTCCATCGAGAAGTCTTTTAAGTTTCTTCATTTCCATAAGGGCAAAATCATAAATCCCGTCATTAAAGTCAGAGTCTCTGGGTTAACCATAGCACGGATTGACATATGAATCAACTTTGGAAATATCATCATTAGCATTAATGGGTCCGTTATTTGAGGGAATGATCATTGAATTCGTCCCCGTGTTACATGATCCACTCGGAAAAACCTCCTTGCCATAATTTTTTTCGGGATTACGTGACTTCTGATTATCAAGTGATTTTTCCCGGCGCTGAAACTTGCCACCATTCTTTGACTGGGTCCATGGACCTTCTCCAGTCTGACGCAACCACTTGCTATTGGTTCCGAGTTGAGCCCAGCGTGGCGTGGCCTTGATTGATGTACCCCAACCTTGAACAACTTCCGACCCATCGGCGTTAAAAAGGTCATCGCACAAACTTTCTGAATGACCTAATTTGCCGCAGACGAAGCAGAAGACCTGGAGTCGTTCATATGCAAACTCAACAACAATGGATGAATTTCCTGTATTCAGACGCTTCTTCCTCTTAAGTGGTTCGTTCACATTCACTTCCATCCGGATCCGCATTATAGGAATCCACGGCGCCCTGCGATTATATTCATCATACTCCATAAATCGGCCAATGAAATTTCCCAGGGAAACCCCAATTTTCTCCTTGAAAAAGCCGATCGGGATCTTGGTGATTTGAACTAGAACGGAAGTTTGTCTAGGGACTTGTGGAATCTCCCCTTTCTTCAAATGATGGATCACCAGCGGGTGAATCCCAAAAGATCACGGGCCACTCGACACAATCCTCTGTAAGTCTTTTTTTTATGATCGGACAAAGTTAGATGTTAGTAGTTAGTACACCAAGCACCCAAACACTCCACAAATTCACCTATAACTCCCATACTCCAATTCGTTCCCAAAGGGAATCGAACCTGGTTCTCCCACTCAATTGAGGAGTCTAGTGGCCAGGTCGAGTGAAAATTTGGAACAAGAATCGACCTCCCCCTATGTCCCGAATTTGGACCTCCATTTTTTGGCTTCTAGAGATCCGCCATACGCCCCTTCATGATATTAGGGTTAATAACTTGCTCTGTCAAGAAATGGCCTACAAGGCAAAGGTTAGACCCTACAACCTCCTCCTCTTCCTCTCCCTCAACAAACAAAGCATCATCTTCATCAGGAGAAATGTGAAGGTTTTCCATCATCCGATCCATGATATTTCAACACTAAAACAACAGGACTCAAGATAGGCTCTCAACAATGTGAGAAAAACAAGCTCTCGACTGAGGAGAAGATAAAAGAATCACAACAATAAATAGAAATCCTAACCGAAACCCTAGTATCAAAATCAGGCAGGCGCCCAAGGCATCCCAACGTCGGTCTTCTGCACGGATAGCGTTAATGTTCCTATCGGATATGAGTACCTTAGCAACGGAAAGGGACCAGCGCCCGAGGCATCACTTTAATAAGTGCTCTAAATAAAGGTATGTTAGAGATTAAGAAAGTAAAAATAAGGGCAAAATTGGAAGAAATTGTACAAAAGACACTTTAATATTGTACAAGCAAAAAAAATTAAAAGACCACTTATTACAAAATTGGGGGTATATATATATATATATATAACATTCATATTTCTTAGTCTTTTATAATTGTTAATAAAAAAAAGGAAATTAGACACTAATTAGGGACAGGTGCCAAGACAGGGAACATATTTTCGGGCTGTCAAATTAAAATTGGACATTTTTTTTTAATTTTAGGTCAAAATTAACAAAAATAGATCAATTCCTGTTTTGTTTTTTTTTTTTAAATGATCAATTTCCGAGCTGTGTAATTCTCAAGCCCGCAAATAACAAAATAAGGAGGCCGATTATTGATACAGCTAGCGAAAAATGAAAGGAAAAGGAGGAGGTTTTAAAAAAAGAAAGGAACAAAGAAAAGCATAAACAAAAAGAGTGGGTCTCTTGTGCATCCAAGTGCACCATGCACTCATGCAATTGAATGATCAATTAAAAAAAAAATACTTGTCTTATTGGAGTGAAGTTATTATTCTTGATCTGGAGTGAAGTTATTATTCTTGGTCAATTCCATATACACTTGTCCCGCGAGCAAACTATCAGAACCCATCTGATGGCTCTTCCCCACAACACGGTTTAACTTCAAAGTGCTATCGACTTTCTCCAGACCGCCATGAATCCCCAAGGATTCTTGTTATCTTGCACAAACCGACGCTTAATTGTTACCAGTTTATTAAAAACTTGAAAGAAAATTATTTGGCAGCGAGGGTCAATCATGTAATTTTACTCATAAAACTTACACTTTGGCAAACTGTATGGCGTTTCCACCAACACTGGTGAATGCATCGATAACTACACCGGCACCGGCGCACCGCCGAGCCTGGCGGGCGGCGATCTCTGAAGCCAGTACTTCTTCACTGGCGGACTAACATTTACATTTACTTTCTCTTTCATCTTTTTAAACTTCATGGCTATCCTTCTGCTCTTGACTATCTATACAATAATAAGCCAGCAAAATTGAAAACAAGATGGTGAAATTTCTTAAACAGGGTAAAATTGGGGTTGCAAATTGAATTGAATACCTTTTCGTTTGAGACGCTTGCGCTATTTTCGTTTTGAGAGTGAGACCGATGTGGATGAGTTTAAGATTGTCGACGTTTCATTTCATTATGAGGTAGAGTTGGTATGGAGAAAACCAAGAGATAGGTGAGTTATTATGCTTCAAAAATCAGAGTTCAATGCAAATAATTTACAACAAAGTGTGTTGCCTTTATGCCAAAATGCCAACATATGCACACATGAGAAAACTTCAAGTCCTAAACTCTAATTAAAAATAGGACTAAAAACAAGGGGAAAACGTATAAAAATGAAAAATGAGAAAGTTGTACAATTTCATCACATTTCGCATATTCACAAGACATAGTAAGACAGAATTGAATATTCAACATAACATCCACACTTAAGAACAAGACCCTGCAATCAATGTGCCTAGTATTCAAATTATAACCACAGACTACGTCAAAGGAGAATTGACACAAGTAGAATATACAAAAGAAATCATTTGAAAACAAATTTTTAGAAAAAAAAAAACAATTAGGAACGATGACCAATGATGATCAAACTTGTGTGGTCTATGAAATTCTTGTAGATTTGCAGTTATCTTGCACAAACCGACGCTTAATTGTTACCAGTATATTGAAAACTTGAAAACTTTACTCATAAAACTTACACTTTGGCAAACTGTATGGCGTTTCCACCAACACCGGCGAATTCCTTAAACAGGGTAAATTGGGGTTGCGAATTGAATTGAATACCTTTTCGTTTGAGACGCTTCCGCTGTTTTGTTGTTGGTCTCAAAATGACTCAAGACATTTTACTCCGGTCTGGAAATTTTATTCACCAAGAGTTTCTTGTTTTCTGCACAAGCATTTGCGTTCAATCCCAGCCCCCATTCACCTCTTCCAAATTGATTTCCCCCAATTTAACTTTTATTCTCTACAAAAGATAATGTAAAGAAAGCATGGTTCACGTAGGTATAATGCATGGTTCACATTTTATTTTATTTTGAAAAGGGTTTCTAAACTATTTTTTATTTTAAAAATCTTTAAATTATTAATTTTTATTTTATCTTTGCTACTTATTGTATTTCCAAGACTCAACTTTCGAACTATCAATTTATTGCAAAAAAAAAATGACTTTGGACAATTTTAAAGACAAAATAAGGATTATTTTAGTTAATTCATATACCACTTTACAAAAAATAATGACATTTTTTTTCAAAAAATAATAATTAAAATAAAAATTAATAATGACAACTGATTAATTTTTTTTAATAAAATAAATTTATTAAATATAACGAGTACAAGTAGTACTCAAACAGTTATAGGCAAGAACTTAAAAAAAAATTGAAAAATAATCTGAAGAAATAAAAAGAAGAATTGCTAATTTACTATTAGGTGGCATTGGGATGGTCTAATGGAGGCCTCTTGAAATATGCAAAACATAGACTTTTGTGTTATTTTATAAAATTCACTCTTTTACATTTATGGGTAGGAGTGAGAAAAATAATGAAAATTTTGGTATATTGTACTTATCGAACCGAAATATACTGAAAATATAGATTTTTTAAATATTTGTGAACTATATATTGTACAGTATGCATTTTTTAAAATTTTGATATTTCGATATACTGAAAAATTCGGTATTTTGGTTAAAAAAATTGGTACACCAATATATTGGTATAAAATATTGGTCAAAATTTCGGTATGAAAAAATATATACCGATGCCATTTATAAATTTTTTAGGTAGTAAATTTTGGCTGATTTTGAAAGGACGAAGTTGAGCTGGATTCGTCATACTGGGAATCAGTGGCTCATAGCCTTTGCACAATTTGCTTTTCATTCTGTTGATGAATTTTTTTGGATTCTATTCCGGATCACATTGTACCTTTGGTTGAAACCGAGTTTCCGGCTGTTTAATCTACTTTTCTTTCCGTAAAAAAAAAGAGGTAATGTTTATTTATAAGGATGGTTGCAATAGGAAATCAAACTGTGTTAATCGAAGATCAAGTAAAATGAGTTGCGCAAGTAAGGAAATTTAGGCAATAAATCAAAATCCAGATATTATTTTAGGAACAACAAATCTGGGTCTGATATTTTATTTCGTGTGATATATTTATAAAGTTTGTTACGATACATATATGGAAATCATGCACTGTTAATTGAGATTAAGTGGGATGAGTATCGCGAATAAGGAAATAAATTAAAGATTATCCCGATAGATTGTATATCAAAATCCAGTATCTTAGGAAAGTATATCTAGATCTAATATTTTCATTTTAGATTTTGTAAATTTTATAGGAATATATGGTTGGAGAAAATTAGTTGGTGAGAATAAAATTAATTTAATTAGAACTTTCTGTCTAATTTTTTGAAAATTAATTAATTGAAATATATTTTACTTGCTGAGTAGAACTAATTAGTGTATTTATATTCTCAAAATTAAATAACTAAAAAGAGGTTTCAAGTTACAACACCTAGTTATGGGGATTTGTGTAAAATTATGAACTCTAGTTGAATTTGAACCTAAACAATAGGGTGCCCAGAAACAGATGTTAAACTTGACTGGACAATAGAATGTCCAAATATGAAGTCAACATTGTAAACGTATATAACACGTCAATCACTATTATTACTCTGCGTGTAACGCACCAATCACCTTTATGACTACGCGTCAGCATTAAATGATGGTGAAGACTTTCTCCATTATGAGTGGAAGCCAGACCTATAAATAGGGTCTTGCATTACTTGTTTAGCACACACCGAAAACACAAAAAATCATAGTTTTCAACATACGAAAAGTTCAAAGCACTCTCATAAGTTGCAATCCAGTACGACGACTCTCTCTAGTTCACTGGAGCTCTTGTCTTGCGGTGTTGCACAATAAGAGACGTACATTATTTCACCTTTGAAAATGTTATGCCGAATCCAAGAGCAATACCCGGAGCGTATTCATTTTGCGAGTGAAGGGCTTCCCTTGACTTGGTGTAACCAGTTCGTGATTCCAGTTCATTTTTTTATTCGGATCGTGGTTTACAGTTCGAGTTTGAAGATCAAGTTATTGTAATCTTTTTCTTTATTGTAAATCATTATTTATCACTACTGCCACAACATATATATTAGAAGAGTCACACTTGTGTGAGACCGTCTAACGGTGAGATGGAGTGTAATTTGGGCATTGACACTTTAACATTTTGAGATGAATGGGTGTTGATTGTGCTAAGTTGTACTCCGTCTCATGCATTAGAAGGTCTCATACGAGCTTTTGTCATATTAGAATACTTCTTTTTTTGTAGATTTTTATAGTAAAAAACTTAGCATCGTTGTTTATATTGGTCAAGATTGTTTTAATTTTTTTTTTAATTAGTCCTGTAAATTTTCAAAAATTTTAAATTAATCCAAGAATCGGCTTCAATAGGTTATCAAATCGATAACCTGCCACATGCATATTTATTTTTTAGAATTATATTTCCTATAGTAATAATTTTACATCGTTTTGAAATTGATTCTAGTTTTTTTTTTTTTTTTTTTGATCATGTAAGTTCTCAAAATTTTTGAAATTATAATCTATAATTATTTGTAATGCAAAATAAATCAGTCTCCATTTAGTAATATCATATAACATACAAATACCCGTAAATGATGATAAGTGCAAATTGAGGCACTGTCTTCTTAAGGACCTCATATTTTATTTTTGGGAGTAAGGACATTCATATACATTGTCAATACAAAAAGAAATTAGGATACTAATTAGGGACTTGTGCCAAGACAGGATACTAAGGGTGTGTTTTGAAACACTTAAAACAGCTTCCAGAAGCACTTAGATGGTGGGTTTTGGAACGGTGTATATTGTTCCTGGAAATTCGGTGTCAATGGATATGATGGGGAATCGGGATTAGGGGTGGACGGTACGGCATACGAAAATTTTCTCGCCATACCGTTACCGTACCGAAATTTTCGATACCAAAAAATTTCATACCGTTGTCGTACCGAAAATTCGGTATACCGAAATTTTGGTATACCGAATTTTTCGGTATGCCGATATTACATACCGATACCGTACCGAAATTTCAATATATACCGGTATACCGAAATATTTTAAATTATACGGAAATATTTTCGATATGCGAAATTTTTTGGTATGCGGTATATTTTTCCGGTATACCGGAAATTTTTCCGGTATACCGAAAATATTTAGGTATACCGAAATATTTCGGTATACCGGAATTTTTTATATTTTCATACCGTTATCGGTATACCGAAAATTTCGTTATACCGAAAATTTCGATAAAATCGATATTTTTCTGTACGGTAAGTACGGTATACCGATATTTTCTGTATTTCCTCCACCCCTAATCGGGATAGAGAACGTTGAATTAGGTTGAATTCGTATTCTAAATTCAACTTCCAAACTTGTCCAACATTAATGACAGCGGTAGACGCCATTATTTTTTTCTTTTATTTTTTTCTTCCTTTCGCTCTAAGTTGCAGAATGTTGGAGTGCTACGGGTTTATTATACTTATATTGTAATTATACAGTTTGCAAGTATATTGTAATTAGGATTGGGAAGTATGTTTATTTAGATACAATTAAAAGATATGTATCTGATTTTTTATCACATATCTTGAGAAAATCCGGAAAAGATTAGATAGTTAAAATTTTAGATTTTCATTATATTTTGATATAGTTTATTTAACACTTTACCACATATATATTATCGGGTGAAGGTAGAAATTTGTAATGGAGATATCAGATATATCATATGAATTATGAACTTATGAAACTCGTCTATTCGGTCGTATTTAAAAAAATGTTAGGTTTTGTATGCACCCGGGTGCACCGTGCATTCATAGTGCATTTTTAGAAGCGTGCAATTTGCTATATTGAAAAGTACGATTTATTTATACTTTTAAGTGCAACTGTTAATATGGGAACATAGTTGCATGTTTCTGTTTGGAATAGTTGCACGTTTCTATTTTGTATAGTTGCACGTTTTTAAAATGCACTATGAATGCACGGTGCATCGGGGTGCACATGAGCCCCACTCTTTAAAAAAAATGATCCAAATACAAAAATAGTTAATTTTAATTTGTTGTTATTATGCTTCTTTATTTAACGCACTACAAGTAAATAAAAAAATTGAATACGAAGATTTTCAAATAATTATGGAATTTTTCAATAAAAATAATTTAATCTTTAGATAGTGAAAATTGTCACTACTTGTCTATACGTATTTTTAGAATTTTAAAAGACAAACAAATTACCCACGAATAAGTTGTCTATACTTTATGGTTTTCGTAGATAGATAAATTACCTAAACAAGAGTGGATCTTTTATGCATCCAAGTGCACCGTGCACTCATGCAATAGAATGACTCATTTAAAAAAATATTTGACCCATTGAATATTTAAGACATGTTCAGTGGATAAATGAGTAGGGTTGTGGTGAATGCACGGATCTTAAATCTGTGCACCAGTTGCACATGAGACTTTATCCATAAACAAATAATTCTCTAGGCACTTTACATTTTCGTAATCAATTATATTTGTAGTTTAGAAATGATCTACCTATACATTTATCTATGAATTACATTTCTATAGGCAAATTGTTTGTAGGTTATTTGAGGAATGAAAATGATTATATGATTTAAAAAATTTGTAAGCAATTCTCGCTCTTTAAAGATGAAATTATTTTCGTCGAAAATTTTGTGGGCATGCTTAAAATTTATGTAGGCAATTTTTTATTTTCTTATAATGTTATAAAATAAATAATTTTTTTTTTTTCTTGTTAATGCAACCTGTGAGTTTCTTATACGCAGCCTAAAATAAAGTTCCTCGAGCCTCAGCCACATGTTTTTAAATCTGAAAAATGATTTCAATTGTATATTTTATCTTGTAACATGAATTATATTAAGAGTAAGGGTGCATAACTCGAAAAGCGGAAGGTGGACGTTTTCTGACCGCCTAGCGCCTAGGCGCCGCCTAATTTTTTTTTTTTTTAATTTTCAATACAAAAATTCATACATGTTATTAAATTGTTTGCCTGTTTATATAAAGTGGCCATAAACTTGGGCCGGTTAGTGGTCCTGTTCAATTTTGGCGGTTGAGCATATTAGAAGAGAACGTGTTTAGCGAAAAGTGTGAGCATCAAAACTGAAAACCTCCAAACTCTAAATTCATTTCAGCCGCCCTCCACCGCACCCGCCGTTGTGCCCGCTGCTGGGAGCATCTCCGTCGCACCGCATAGGCGCACAGTCGCACACCAGGAGATGCCGAGCAACGCCTTGTGCAAAGACTATAAGCCGCCATCATCCGCCGCCAAGATTCTTTTTTTTTTGCGGTGGCCGTGAGAGGTAGGTGAGGCCGTGAGAGTGTTGATGTCGTGCCGTTGTGAATAATTTTTTTTTAAAAAAAGCCTAGGCGGCACCAAGTTGGCCGCCTAGGCGGTGTCTAGCGTAGGGTCCGACTTGTATGACCGATTATAGGAAAATCGCGGCGACGCGGCGCCTAGCCCGAGTTCTGCACCATTGATTAAGAGTAACATTCATGTGACTAGGTCTCTACATGAAATTTATCAATTTTATTTAATTATTTTCTAAACAACAATAGTGTATATATATAATGATGATAAAATTTCCTTTCAAAAAATGGTGATAAAATTGATTTTGTGTGGAGCAATAATAGTACATATAAATAACAATAGTATTAAAGAAATAGAGTTTGCTGTGAACTAAAGTACACACAATTTTTTGTGTTATATAAAAATATTTTGTGGGCCTAGTCGTCTGGCTTATATGTTTAAAGATAAAAACTCATATGAGACGTGTTGTGAGCACATCGCGCGAGGTGGGCCAAAGCCCATTTAGCATCGGCCCATTATAGAACGACAATAGTACGAATCGCTGACGGAGACGGACAATAACGAGATACTAAAGAAACTTGGGTAAGGCACGAGCTCGTCGACCTCGTAACTATACGAGGTCCATGCATTAATGGTGATGAGACGTGTGTCAGACAGTAGGTATAAGCGATCATTCCTCAAAGGGGATTAATTCAGACAAAATACAGCCAAGGACGAAGCAAAGCGGCGTGTCAGAGTACAAAAGTGGCTAATCTCCAGTAAATCCGGGAATTACCTCGATCGAAGTGCAAATCCGTGAAGCGAGGTTCTTTTTGTAGTGAGCGACCTCTAGGGCAGATCACATCAATCTTGTAACATTTAATGCTAACCAGGGCTATTTTTGGCCCTATAGATTTGTAATCAGAGAGAGTGAGCGTCACTCTCTCAAACACTATAAATAGAGATTATTTATGACCAAGAAAGGGGAGAATAAATAAGTCTACCAAACTTCTTGCAAATTTATTTCTCAACACTTATTCACCTAAAAACTCAACCTTAAAACATAAATACAATCCGCTCATCTCATTTATTGTTTGTGTTACTAGGATCGATAAGCCACATCTTAATCCCTAATCCGAATATTTTAGTACACAACAATTGACGCTAGAAGGAGGGTGCTCTTTAAGAAATATAAAAGCTAAGTTCTTAGCATTTTCTCATTGGAGTATTCCTCACGTACCTTCCACACAAACCTACCACGACCACACAAATCACTCAAAAACTCAAACCATGTCTCAAGCAACCTTCATCTCCAAAAGAAAAGCATCAGTTTCATATCATGTCGCTCGCAGGGCGGGGAGAGGACCCTCCACCGAGTTGCTCAAAATTAGCATTCGCCAAAGATATTGGAGGCCATTCCGAGTTCACCGTAAGAGTTGCTGGAAGCTCGAGCGATTCAAAAGACCGAAAAGCAAAAGATATCGATGAGGCCATTCATTGCCGAAGTTACGCAAAGAGACAAGCCGAGATGGATGTGAGGACCCACCATAAGCGGGCGAAGTCAATTCCATGGGGCACAATACACAACTATCCGGAACAAAGCGAAAACCCGAATTTTCGAAAGCGAAAGGTTGAGGCCCCGGAGGGACCGACCTCGACGTGATGACCATACCGAACTGTAAGAGGAACAGAGCCCTGGACCCGAGGAATATCAAAAGAGCGAAGTCCTTCACCTCAAGAGCTAAAAAGAACTCCATGGGGCCACGATTAATACACCCCGTGGAACTCTGACTCTCCTCACCGGAAGCTTAATGGCCGAAAGCCCTCAAGCCATCCTCCAATATCAAGGACCCATGAGGGAACAAAGGGGAAACCCTCACCACCAAATTTCCATCTCGCCCAAAACCCAATCGGTTTATGCGGCAAATCAAAATCAACACAAGCTCCATCACACAATCTGACGCAAAAGCCCGACCCGATCAATCACATAAGCAAGTACACTTCCTATATGAACTTGATGGGGGCGACCGATGCCACCCAGTGCCGACTTTTCCCACTCTCTAGGCGACCAAGCCTACCGGTGGTTCAACACCCTACCACCAAAGTCTATAGAATCCTTCCATCAGATGGCACAGCTGTTCCTCACTCACTTCGCATCCCTAACGCCGCACAAAGGAACCAAGCAACGCCTCGCAAATGTCGACCAACTCGAGGAGGAGTCAGACCGGGCATATATCGATCGCATCGACCAGCTCATCATGGAGGGCGAACCACTTGGAGATGAAGCCAAAGTACTGGGGATAATGCATGGTCTAAAGAAGGGAACTAAGCTCTGGAAAATGATGAACAAGGAATACCCCACAAGTTATGTCAATTTCAGATACCGAGCAGGCGTCATGATCACCAAAGCTGAAATTCTTGCCTCGAGGCTAGGCGACCAATGACCAAACAACGAAAAAACCAAAGTCAAGAAACCAAGAAAAACAGAAAGATCTCCTCCTTCCTTTTTGACGACCCGGGCATCAATTTCAAGCTCGGGGACTTTTAAGCCAATTGACAACACCGAATAGCGAAAAGTATGCTTTTTACTTTGTATAATCGAAAACCCACCGGACTTATTCAAAATAAATTGTTTATCATGCTTTAAATATGATTGAATGTTATATATATTTCTTTGCATAACTGCGTTCAATAATTAAATGCGTGTTTATGCTAGTTAATTTAGTGATACGGATCAAAGATTAAAATCTTGTAACTAAAAGCCATTCGACCTAGATGGAAATGAACAACCACGAAAAGGTTGAGGTGTAAGGCTCAGATTGGTTTGTCTTGATCAATTACACTAGTGCAAGTGACTGTTGAATAGGACCTATAAGAGGATAAATTCTTGGAATGAACAAGGAAGAATTAGACCTCGGTGGTTCGTTGTTTCTTACCCGTCCCTTAAATAGGATCACGTGGGATTGGTAACTATTACTTTGACTTATCATGGGTAGCGAATCGAGAGAGATTCAATACTTTTTATCTTGGGCAATATTATTGGTCCTGTGATCTAAGATTTAATCTGAAGAATCCTTCCATCGCTTGCTTGATTGCCCCTTGGGAGGTTCATAAGCTTTATCATACCAAATCTTGCAAGTGGAATTTGTTTTAATTATGGATAATAATGTTGAACCGTTCTCGACCAAGGACAAAAGATATTAATTAACGGAAAGCTATTTGGTGGCTTGAATTAATTAATGGGCTAGATAATCTTAAACCACGGGAAATAATGACGGGGAGCCATATTCGATCGTAATATGGGTTAAGATGGATGGTGCAATATTAATTATGTAGTGGGATTAATTAATATTTATGGGCTTGAATTATATTGTGGCTCAATATTAGATATTCAAGATCCATTAGAAGGTCCAATCTTAATTCTCCTAAAAATGAGTGCCCAACATATAGTCCAATAAGCGAAAAAGGTGATTAAAATAAAATAAATATTGTTGCTTATATTTCTCTAAAATTTTGAAAATTATGGATAAAAAAGGGAAAAGATTTTCTTTGAATTTTGTTATGGAATGAAGATATGTATTCTTGGAATACAAGATTATCTCATTATTCGAATTCAAAATCTCCAACTTGGTTAAAATCTATATAGTAAATTTCAAATTTTTGAAAAATATAGTGGGCAAGAAAAAGATTTTCTTGAAAAATATATTATGGAAGATATGTATTTCGACAACAAGAATATCTCATAAATTCAAGAAGATCCAAATCTTGGATTCTTGACATCTAAAGCGAAATTCATGAGGTGGAATTTTTGTGGAATATTTTAATTATGGGAAAAAGAATATATAAGATATAAGATTTCTTGTGACCAAGAAAAGTCTTTTCCCACATTGAAATATCACTAAAAGTTTTGACCCCTCCTCTCCTATAAATAGGGGATGATTAGTTCATTGGATACAATTCCATGTCGAAATATTCAAATCCACATAAATGTGCAACAAAGTTTATTTTTCTTTTGTTAATTGTTCCGAGTATCCTTCCACTTGGGATTTCGAGCAAGGGCTAAGGAATACTTGGGAAGTCCTTTTGGTTAGTCGGACCACACCATCCGAATGCGTTTGTAGATTCCGATCGTGGGTTTTCGTGGCTTTTTATGCATGATATGTTGTTGCAATTATTATTTGAATTAATATAGGATTAATTCATGCTAGTAATAATTAATGAATTAAATTTGGACACCCGAATAGATGTGTAACTCAAACACCTTCGTAAAGCTCGCGAAAAACCTATCCGAGAACGCCTGAGGAAGCGATCATGGATAGGCAAATCGATACCCGCAGAGAAATGTTCCAAGATCCTCCAAACTCAATCCGAGGAAATTTTGTGACTATCACAATTCCATCGGACACACCACCGAAAGCATTGTCGAGGTCCATAGATTTTCCGAGGGAAAGTTGAAAGGTTAATTAAAAACGGACAAAATTAGAGTAATCCACATGATCTCGCCAGGAAGGTGAGGGAACCTGAAAAAGAGGTTTTCTCCGAGTAATCCCATGACCTCTTTGTCGGGGGGAACCCTTGGGGGTTTTCTCCCAGCGACCTCTTTGTCGAACCGACGTCAGAAGGCCGAAATGCGAGCCCTTGAAAATTCCATTTTATGTTGTCTCCCGGTCAACACTATTGCCCCAAGCCAAACGCAAATCACCTTCACAAAAGAAGACAAGGACGAAGTGGTTTTCCCGAACTGGGACCCACTCGTAATCTCAGCCCGAATAATGGGGGCTCTGGTCTATTGCATCATGATCGACAACAGGGCATTCTGCAACATCCTCTTCAAAAAGACTCTGGATCAGCTCGGCAATTTCCACTCCTACGTCGAGCCATGCGAAGTCGGAATTCGAGGGTTCGGGAGTCAGCCTATCGAAGCCTACGGAATGATTTGTTTATCAGTGGAGATCACCTCAACCCTGGACCCCGAGGTAAAAGCGACAAGGCAGTTGGATTTCGTGATCATCGACATTCCCTCAAATTTCAATGCTTTCTTCGACAGGCCTTTTGAACATGAGTTCGGGGCTGCCACCTCATCTTACTACTATTGTATCAAATTTTCCGGATCTGACGGGAAGATCGGCACCATTAAAGGTGACCAAATCGCAGCAAGAAAATGTTTGACTTACTCTTGTGTCAGTTTAAATTATGTTTTCTATTATGGTAGAAAACCCAAAATGGGGCTAGGTAGTATAAGCCAAACTCCACCTCAAAAAGAAAAGAAAATCGACGAAATGGAAATAGATAGTGTAATGGAAACAAGCGGAACACCTATGGAAATCGGCATCGAAATCAGGGAGAAACCCATGAAAGGGTTGCCTGATCTAGAACCCCGCCTTGGTTTCAAACCAATGGAGGTCGATGCCGAACAACGAAAATCGAGTCTTGATCCAAGAATTGAAAAAGGTGACCAGCGAGCAACTCCCATCGAAGAACTCGAGATAATCCCGGTTGACCTCGACCGACCAGAGCTAAGTGTGACCATCGGGACGCAAATACCCGGCGATTTGCGAGCTCAGTTGATAAATTTCCTCAAACAAAATTTAGATGTGTTAGCCTGGTCATACGAAGATATGATCGGCATCGACCCCAAGGTCGCATGCTACAAACTAAACATCGACCCAACAAGGAGGTCGATATCCCAGAAAAGAAGGAAGTTCAGCCCCGAGAAATACGCAGCCTTGGTCGAGGAAGTGGAGAAGCTACTGAATAATAAGTTGATCGAGCAGGCTGACCAACCACAGTGGGTAGCCAACGCGGTGTTAGTAAAGAAAGCGAACAACTCTTGGCGACTATGTATCGATTTCACCGACCTCAACGAAGCATGCCCAAAGGACTATTTTCCGATGCCACACATCGATCACCTCGTCGACAGCTCGGCCGGGCACGAGATGATGACTTTCATGGATGCCTTCGCAGGGTATCATCAGATCGCCATGGACAAAGACGACCAACAACACACATCTTTCCTAACAGAGAAGAACGTCTATTGTTGGAAAATGATGCCTTTTGGATTGAAGAACGCGGGGGCAACCTATCAACGTCTCGTAAACCGGATGTTCACCGACGAGATAGGGAAGACCATGGAAGTATATATCGACGACATCGTGGTTAAGAGCGAGAAAAAAGAAGATCATCTAAGACACCTCGCAACAATGTTTGATATCCTGAGGAAATACAACATGCGTTTGAACCCCAAGAAGTGCAGCTTCGGAATGGGATCGGGGAAATTCTTAGGCCATATCATCAGTCAACGAGGTATCGAGGCGAATCCTTCGAAGATCAAAGCCATCATGGATATGAAACCACCTAGCAATATCAAAGAAGTCCAAAGGTTAACTGGTTGTCTTGCGGCCCTGAACAGATTCGTGTCCAGAATGGGAGACAAATGCAAACGCTTTTTTGAAGCCATGAAAAAAGGAAAATTCTCATGGACCCCACAATGTCAAGCCGTCTTTTTGAAGCTCAAGGTATACCTATCCAACCCCCAAATCTTAGCAAAACCCATCCCTGGCGAAAAATTATTTTTGTATCTAGCAGCCTCGGAGTCCGCTCTCAGCGCAGTCCTAGTCCGAGCAGATGGCTAACATTACTTGCCCATTTATTTTGTCAGCCAAACCCTCAATGATGCCGAGCTCAAGTATCCACCCCTCGAGAGCTCGCATACGCCCTGATCATGAGTGTCCGAAAGCTGAGACAATATTTTTTCGACCATCAAGTTGAAGTCTTAACCACCATGCCTTTAAGACAAGTTTTGCATCGACCCGACACAGCAGGATGATTGTTGAAATGGTCCATCGAGTTAGGACAGTTCGGGATCACATTCGCACCACGAACCGCAATCAAAGCTCAGGTACTCGCCGATTTCCTTACCGAGCTCACTTTTCCGGAGAAGACATCGGAGGCCATCGACGTCCCCTAGACACTGCACGTCGATGATTCCTCGACGAGCACCCTAGCCGGGACTGGGGTAGTCCTTATCAGTCCCGAGCGTCAATCATTCACGACAGCTATAAGTTTCGATTTCCAGGCCACCAACAACGAGGTAAAATATGAAGCATTAATAAACGGTCTGGAAATGGCCATGACCATTGGAGTACGAAAATTGAAGGTTTACAGTGACTCTCAACTGGTCGTTTGCCAGATGTCGGGAGAATACGAAGCACGAGGTGAACAGATGATGAAATACCATCAGATAGCAAGGAGACTCACAGAGAAGTTTGAAGAAGTACAGATAGAGCTCGTACCACGGGCAGACAACACGCAAGCGGACGCTTTAGCTCGCCTCGCTACCTCGGAGGGAACTGCCGACATGGATAATATCGCCGTTGCAAGGCTCAACACTCCCTCCGCAGGTCGCGTTACCATCGACATAAAGGAAATTACTTGGGCCAATCAAGCAAGCCCGACAAATCCTCAAATGGAAGTTTTTCAGATCGCGGCCCCCGAAGCAAATTGGATGACCGAGATCAGAGACTACATCGAGAAAGGGACACTACCAGAAGACAAGGTCGCAGCTCGTCGTTTACAGCTGAGAGCAGCAAGGTACACCATGGTTGACAAGCAACTTTACAAATGGAGTTTCTCATTACCACTGTTGAAGTGCATCACACCTGAAGAAGGCCAAGTAGTCTTGAAGGAAATACACGAAGGAGATTGTGGAAACCACACAGCAGCCCAATCTCTCGTTTACAAGACAATCAGACAAGGCTACTACTGGTTAACTTTAAGGAAAGATGCAATCACATACGCCAAAAAGTGCAAGCAATGCCAATTTTTTGCCCCGACGATCAAGCGAGCTCTCGAGGAACTCACCTCGATATACAGTCAATGGCCATTCGCAAAGTGGGGGATCGACCTGATAGGCCCTTTCCCAAAGGCCCCAGGAAGCTCAAAGTTCGCCATTGTCGCAGTCGACTATTTTACCAAATGGGCTGAAGTAGAGCCTTTGGTAACAATTACTCAAGAGAAGATTATCAGGTTCATTTGAAAAAACATCATATGCCGTTTCGACCTCCCACAAGCGATCGTTACGGACAATGGAAAGCAGTTCGACGGTTTCGAGATCGACGCGTTCTTCGCGAAGTGGAAAATCGCAAAGCTGTTCTCCACCCCATACCACCCTCAGTCTAATGGACAAGTCGAAGCGGTGAACAAGATAATCAATCATACTTTGAAAACTCAACTGATCGAGTCAACAGGACTTTGGGCTTTCAAACTTCCGAGCATCATATGGTCATACAGGACCACGTTCCGAAATTCGACGGGTGAGACGCCTTTCGCATTAACATTCGGGACAGAAGCTGTCATACCTGCCGAGATCATCGTCAGAAGCCACCGAACATCGCAGACTGTCACAGAAGATAACGACCAAGCCATCTCTCTGAGCCTCGACCTGCTCGAAGAAAAAAAACTAGAAACCAACTTGAAAAACGCGGACTACAAACAAAGGTCAGAAAAATATTTCAACTCAAAAGAAAAAGTTCGAAGATTCAAGGTTGGCGACCTCGTCTTAAAGAAAATCATCGAGGTCCAGAAAGGAGTTTTTGGCCCAACTTGGGAAGGCCCATTGAGAGAATCTCGAAATGCCTGCCAAATGGGGCTCACGAAATCGAAGATATGGAGGGCACCCCCGCAATGTATCCATGGAATGCGGTCTACTTGAAGAAGTTTTATCAATAGTCATTTTAAATTCAGTCATGCATCATGTTTTTGTGCATCAATTATCTACGAATTGCGTTTTTTATCCAAAATATATTACATGTTTTTTCATTCACGAACTTGGGGGACTGGTCCCCGACCTCTCACGAGCTCGATGAAGCAAAAGATTCGCGCCTGAAAAATAAAGCAATCACACAAACTTTTCCTTTAGAAAGTTTCTCATAAAAACTCTTTCATAAGCTCATGATCATAAAAAGGTCGCATATCATCTATAAGATGACCTCGGTTGCATGCCCTATCTAAGTCGACTACTAGGTCACATACCCAATCTCGACAAAGCTAAAAAAATTCCAAAGGCAAGAGAGTCGATATCATCCGACCTCGGTCTAGTCGACTACTAGGTTCGCATACCCAAAGCCGACAAAAATATTTCAAAAGGCAAGAGAGTCGATATCTTCTATAAGATGACCTTTGTCAAGATGCCCTATCTAAGTCGACTACTAGGTCGCGATACCCGATTTAAGTCGACAAAGCCAAAAAAACTTTTAGGGAAATCAAGTCAAATTATTATCGATTAATAGATTTCTTATCACATTTATTACCCAGATCCTAAAGAAGACAAAGCACAAAAGAAGAAGCGAGAAGCAAAAGAAAGCGATATCAGAGTCGAACAAGAAAGCAAAATAGTTCATTAACAAATGCCCGAAGGCAACAAACACTTACAAACGCCCGAAGGTAACAAAAGATACATCACCCGAAGGCACCAAAGTACTACGCCCAGCGGGCAAACGGTCACACACCCCAAAGGGCAACATTACAAGTTTGGAAGAAAAAACGCCCGAAGGCAATGGCATACTGCCGCAGAAAGATTTCCGAAGAAATCAGCTTGGTGGAGCATCCGAGGTCCCCACATTAGGGTTCATAGACGCAGTTTGTTCAACCTCGGGATCTCAACACCAGCACGATCCCCCACACCACCCTCTTCGACAAGCGAGTTCCTCACGAGCAGATCCTTCATCCGCTTCACCACCATCTTCACAACCACCACCTTCCTCCTCACCACCACCTCGCTTCTACGACCACATCCTTAACCACCATACCTTTGAAGCATTTCTTAGGATTGAAAAGTTTCGCTTCGGGGAGAAATTAGAATCGCACTCGAGCTCCCTCAAATCCGCAATAGGGAGAAGAGCATCGTGGAACTGGAGGATGGGTTCACATATCGTCGCCAAAGACATCTCTCATTTTGGCACAGGCACTCGCAAAGGTCGAGGTCGGTCGGTGGAACCTTTCGGATAGCATTCGCCAAAGGCATGAACGTAAGTCGTGTTGGAGGCATCGTTCCTTTGCACTTTCACCTTATCAGGAAAACCCCGAATCACCTCGGCCTGACCCTGAACCTCTTCACCAAGTTTTTTATTCTGCTGGAGGAGGTCGGCGGCATACTCTTTACTGATCAAGAAATCCTTCTCAACAAGTTGGTACTTCTTTTCCAAATATTCCCGGGATCGGTCAACTCTTGGACCTTGTCATCAGACGCTTTCCTGGCCTTCTTCGCGAGGTCCAACTCCTTACGCGCCTTGTCCACCTCCTTCTTCATGTCGACGCACCTCGCCTCGGCCCGAATCGCCTGATTCCTCGCCGCATCGTATTGCTCCCGGCACCGCTCATAGAAGGCCAGAGAACGACAAGAATGGACAATGCCCGAAGTCAGGTTTTCATGAAATTGTTGAGTGCGGGATTCCTCATCCAGGGGCAAGGTCCACGTCCTCGGCAAATCCTCAGAAGCTTTCTTCAAGTAAGACGGTTGGGCATCATTGTCAGCAGGAGGCCGCGACCACAAGTATGACCGGGTGCTTTCCCCACGAAAAACACCGTCATCAAGCCGATGCCTGAAAACAGAACAGGCATAAATAAGTAATCACAACCGAAAGCAAAAGACGCAAATAGAAGAGTTCAATAGGGTGATCTACCTCTGACGAAGCTCGGGACTCCATCCCAAGAAAGTTTCATCACCGGCATCACGATCTCGACGAGCGGTGATCTCGATAACAGTGTCAGGCATGCCAAATTTGCCTGGAACCACCACTCTTCTGCTGGGGGAGTTCCGCAGCTCGTCCTCATCCACCAGGCCACGTTGTTTCTGAGCATTCTGGTCGGGGGCCGATGCCTCCCCAGCCGACCTCTTAGACCCCCGAGGTCGAGTTAGGGCTTTGGTCTTCGTCTTCAGGACCGTGGTCGATTTGCCCTTGCCCGACGGCTCCTTACCTTTCTTTTGCTCCCCCTTCTTCCGAGATAATTCCATGGCTTGAGCCATTTTCTCAGCCATCTCTTCAGCGGTCATGTTCTCCATTGCTCGTATCGTTTTCCGAGAGGAAAATCGGATTTCTTCGATGAAAGAGACTAAGTCAAAAGAAAAACCGTTTAGACAAAAAGAATGAGAATGGCAATAAAGAAAATGATTCATAAAGCTCGCGTACCAGGGAGCTCAGACGATAAAGACCCGCGAGGAGGAACACTTAAACCGGTGTTTTCCCGACATTTTTCCCTTGCGAGCAGAGAAAGCGATCGTTCGTCGAGGTCGATTAAACAAACCTGAACCAGTCGAGTGAGAAAAGGAAGCGACACTTTGGAAAGCCTGGTGGCGGGAGGACCTGAAAAGACAGAAACGAGTTAAATCAGTACTCTAGGAGTAGGAAAAGAAATGAAGCATCTTACGCTTGAATTCGCTATAATCTCGAGGTATCGATCGAAAGCCAAGAAGACCGGGCTCCGCCCACACCGGACTCTGCCATGCGCCACCTACGAACTAGAATTTCTCCCTCCACCCAGTAACCTTGTTTGGGAGATCCTCGATAACTTTCATCCGAGGTCGTGATTTAACATAATAGTAACCCGGTCCACCTTCCTTTTGCAACCCCTCCCACCTCGCCAGCGAGATCACGAAGTTTAATTCCTTGGCCGATGGAAAAGCTCGAGGTTGGACACGGCCGAAGAGAGTAAGCAACCCAATAATAATGCTCCAACCGTTCGGATGAATCTGAGTTGGAGCCAACCTCCAGAAGTTTAGGAGGTTCGCGATGATTGGGCGGGAAGCGAAGCCCAAAGAACCATAAGTATCATAGTTGATCGCAACACAACCCTTTGGAGGTTGGTCGGCATGGTCTTCGATGTCGGTACCCGAAATGGACATCGCTAGGAACATGGAAAGTGTCCCGCCATCTAAACAAATCGGCCCTCGGAACCGTCTTTGTCGACCAACAAAAGCGAAGTATACACTTTCTTTTCTCACCCGAATAGGTTTCCTAACGACCTCGTGACGGTGTTGGGCGAGGTATTCATGAAGCCGTAAGGATTGGTCGACCTCGTCAACAGAGTCATCGTCGCTCGGAACTTCAGGTATCACTTCCTCCGACAGAAAATCAAAATCGGAGGAATCAATTGATCGAGCGAGCGAGTCCTCATCTCCTTCCATCGCCTCGTCCTCTGGCTCCTTTTTCGAGGCCGCTTTAGGAGACTCGTGGACCAGTTCCCCGGCTCGCCGCAAACGTCGGCGCCGTCGGGATGTTACCGCCCCTACGGATTGAACCGGAACTGATTTTGTGGTCTCCGACGAAACATTGAAAACATCATACTCAATGTCGATGGGACCTTTACCCGGACGACGGTGAGAAACTCCCAACGGTGCGGAACTCTCCGCCACACTATTCCCGTTGGACGCCATAAATAACCAGGAAGAAGAATTGAAGGAAGGAAGAAAATTTTACCTGGAAAGCAATCTTTGGCCACCGAAAAATCGAATGTAGTTTGGAATGGATTCGCCGGAAATTATCAAGGTTTGAGGTCTGAGAATTTTTGAAAAGGAAAAAATGAAGAAATGAGGGGGAAGCCGATTCTTATAGGGTCGATTCTAGGGCATGGAACCCCAGGTCGTGACCGCCCATCGGTAGCGTGGCGCTTTACGCGCCATCATGATCTAGGCATATAGGCGCGGCGATCAAAGGCGGCGATCGTCATCCATCGTGAAGTTCGCGAGACATCGACACGCGCGTATCCGGAAGTCAAGCCACCCTTTTCGTCTACGTAAACGGATAAGGACGAATTAGCTCGCCCTTTTAAAGAGTTTAAAAGAGCGATCTAGGGGCTATTGTTGAGAGCACATCGCGCGAGGTGGGCCAAAGCCCATTTAGCATCGGTCCATTATAGAACGACAATAAGATTTAAATCGGCGAGAGGCGGACAATAACGAGATAGTAAAGAAACTTTGGTAAGGCACGAGCTCGTCGACCTCGTAACTATACGAGGTCCGCGCATTAATGGTGATGAGACGTGTGTCAGACAGTAGGTATAGGCGATCATTCCTCAAAGGGGATTAATTCAGATAAAATCCAGCCAAGGACGAAGCAAAGCGGCGTGTCAGAGTACAAAAGTGGCTAATCTCAAATCCGGGAATTACCTCGATCGAAGTGCAAATCCGGGAAGCGAGGTCCTTTTTGTACTGAGCAACCTCTAGGGCAGATCACATCAATCTTGTAACATTTAATGCTAACCAGAGCTATTTTCGCCCTATAGATTTGTAATCCGAGAGAGTGAGCGCCACTCTCTCAAACACTATAAATAGAGGTCATTTATGACCAAGAAAGGGGAGAATGAATGAGCCTACCAAACCTCTTGCAAATTTATTTCTCAACACTTATTCATCTAAAAACTCAACCTTAAAACTTAAATACAATCCGCTCATCTCATTTATTGTTTGTGCTACTAGGATCGATAAGCCACATCTTAATCCCTAATCCGAATAACAAGTCGGTCTCATATATGAACAAAATACAACCCAACATAAATTATGTTGCTGAGACATAATTATAAAGGAGGGTTGGTAATTAAAATAAGACTGAATCAATGAGAAAGTTTGTTTTGATCTTATACAGTTAATGTGAAACAGACCATAGATATTGTAGTTCCTAAATCGATCCATTGATCCCGAAACCTATTCAAGTATAAGATGTTAGAATGTTGAACACAATTATTTCATAAGCACAAAAAACTGTGACACACCTTGATATAACAATTAACAAGCATTCTCCTCTTGTATCCAACGTCCTAGAACTAAGACTCCACTTGGATGGAATTGAAATCCATGAATTTCACACACAAATCTCCACAATCTCCACTTGAGTTAAATGAATTTACAAATATTTAAATTTGAGGCTAATTTAAAATTGGGGAATTTCAAATCTTCATCAAAACCATGTCATTTAAAATCTTCTCCTCTCCATCCCTTCCTTCTCTCCCCCCCCCCCCCCCCTCTTCACTCTCTTCTATTATCTCTCATCTCTTACCAATTCATGATTTGAACTATAGCCTAAGGGAATTCACAATGTCAATCCAGGAAAAGTAGAGCAACAAGTTTGAATTTTAAAACAAAAAACCAAACTCTATCTAAACAGATTAGAAAAACAAACAAGCATATTAATTTATTTCTCTTCCAGGCGACGCAGAATCGACTCTGCAAAGCTCTGTTGCCTGCAGAAAAATAGAGGAGGTCAGAGGGATCATTTAACTATCATAAAATTACCTAATTAAGTAATCAATTTTTTTGGGATAAACATTTCGGGCATGGGGGTGGAGGAGTTACCAGATAGTAAAATAATATGTCTTGTATAATAAGATAATGCATAAAAATGATTCTCATTCCAAGCCAATCATCCTCTAAATTGGCCATTTTCATTTTGCTCTTTCCATTATAATATATCTCCAAATTTTAGTTAATGAACAATTGTAGTGCTAGCTCATTATATGGCCAATAAATTAATCAAAATCAATCATTTAGCTATTCCCTTGGGGAATCATTATTGTGAGAGTAATAATTGTTCATTCAGATTATAAAGTACAAATGAATGAAATCAGGCATGTGAAAAGCTTACTTGCGCTCACAATGTTTAGGGCTGGGGCGAGAGTACTTCAAATATCCATCCCAAGGCACCTTTTTAAGACCAGCTCGAACAGAGATGATGTCCCTCACCCTAAGAGAAACATCATCTATTCAGTACACACAGGTAGGTTAGTTGTTTTTCCATTCATTCATCAAGAAAAGGATACATACCTCTCAGCAAATTCAATTGCAGTTTCCCCAGGTTGAATATTTTGAGGTTCCAGGTACCATACATCACAAACAACAGCCCACGATGTCATAAGCTGCAACAAGTGCATTGTGAAAGACTGCCTGCACCCAAAAATTTAATCATGTTAAAAATTCGTCTATTAACTGATGAAACAAGTTTCTCACCACCATTCATCACCACCAAACAGAATTTTAAACACATGCGAGAAATTGGCACCATGACAAAACTTACTTTCGGCTGTTCCAGAATGCATCGACAAATATCTTGTTATATTTAACTGCAATTGGACAGACAGTACATCCAAGTTCAAATGCACCCTACACACCACAGAAAAATAATGCAAAATTACAAATTAGCAAAATGCAAATTATTTGTCATTTGCAAGGCACAAATTGGAAATGAGAGTTTTTAATAATTATCAGACAATGAATTCAATTTATATAATATACTGCAGAATAGCAAGTGAATAAGGAAGACCTTCTTAAACATCACAGTGTAGTGGTTGTTCACACAAGTTCCTTCTGGGAATATAAGAAGAGGATTATTATCAGCCCCATTTACATGATCTCTTAGCCTGAGAAAAGATAAATCAACTCCCAAATAAATAAAATGATATAATTCCGGATAATTAATTCCTTAATGTAAAGGCATACTTTTGTGCAACAATTTCACGGTCCTTGGCCTCTGAGCGGTTGAACCAGATACATCCTAGACTTTCCAGAATGGTGCTCTGCAGTAGTCCTTTACAGGGACAACACAATAAGATCAACAAACCATAATACAAAAAAGACCCATTCACCTGATACTGTCTCAATTCCATCTCAATGAATGAGATCAAAGCCACCAAATGCTATCCAAAATTTTCACCAACACCTGACCACATAGGATCAAAATACACGAGAATGTATTTTGCTCCTTTTCTTTCCGAGTTCCCATTAAATTAATATACTGACTAGTTCAAGAAAAATAATGTTTCAGTTTGAGTTCAAAGTTCCAATCCTCCATTTCACCACAGTTACAACTTACGTAAATAATTTGGAAGGTTTTAAATTCAAAAACGACAAACAATCCACCAAAATTATGGTCTAATAACTGCCATCCCAGTGTATCAATATAATATACTTACCAACCCACCCAGGATGCTTCTGCATAATCACTGCAAATGCAGTCATTTGTTCCAAAACAACAAAGTCAATCATGGATGTGTGATTGGCAACAAAAATCTGCACATCCAGTTTAAAGAATAAAATAACTAAATGTCATGTAATTAGGTAAGGGCTAATCTTAGTTAACTCTGCAGAAATACACAAAGTCCACCTGCTTAGGCCGCATGCTGGGCCGTGGTCCGTGGTACTTCACAACCCCGGTCCATGATGCAACAAAGAAACTGCAAATCAACTCCACTAGACCTCTCTGAAGAGTAAATATAAAGCACGAGACAGTTAAGAAAGGTCACTCTATGGCGTATAGATATCACTTATCTTCTGTAGAAAAAAAGCTGATTATTCATTATATACATAATTAACAACATAGTTTCTTAGTGTATCTCTAGATCCAAATTGAGATTTGAAGCTATCTCTCCCCAAGTCGTACATGGAAACAGTGGCACAGAGAAGATAAACATAGGCTCAGTGACTTGCATCAAGCAAAAGCAAGAAAGACGTCTAGGGTTCAAGTGAAGATTCGTAAGAAAGAGCTATAAAAAAGTTGGTTTAAAAAAGAAAATTAACAGTCCTTACCTCTAATTTTTTTCTCAATTTTTCGTGCCCTTTTAACAGGAAATGGACAGGAAAATAGCATGACAGAAATATAATCCAACCTATTGTCAGCACCATCACCCTGCAATTGAAGTAATGCATACATGAAAATCAGTGACTGAAAATGTTGGACAAACAATATATGATTTTTTAATCTAAGAAAGTCGGATCAGTATTTTGAAATTTGTGCAAAACAATCAATAGAAGGTCAAGAAACTGTTAATCTTGGAAGTAAAGAGGATAATTTCATTTCCTACAAATCTCTCGGAGTAATGCCAATACATAGAATTTTCCACAGAAAAAGTCGATATATGCATAGGCAAAAAACGTCACCTTAATGGGAAAAGAAGTCCATATCTGACAACAACTCCCAAGCACCACAAAGGAAACAAGTATATATTCCAGTTCCAGGGTTCGGGGGGATTTGACTTGAAGCATCTAGTAAAAGAGTCCTGTTGTAAAGCAAGAATAAGAACAAATAAGGAAAAAGATCTAGTATAACATTGAGGCATACCGCCAAACTACAGGGGATTATATGGAGAACGAGCACCAAGGGAAAATTGCAAATATATAATGTGTACATACATTCCATGTTCAAGTTAAGCATTCACCCACATCAAGCAAATTCTATAAAGCTTTGAGTGCACCAAATTCGACTCAGGCGATAGATCAGCAAATGATAAAGGTGGTTCAACAAACATTATGACATTCTCCGTCCCTTAATTGCACATTCACCAAAAGGGTACGTCACTTACTTAATTGATCATTTCCTAAAATAGAGATAAAGAAACTCAATCATTTTAAACTATCTCCTTCAAACATCTTGAAATTACACCACATGGCATTCATTTCCTCACGATAAAAGCAACTGTATCACATTTAGTTTACGCCACATGTCATTACCTTACTATTTAACCCTCGTCAAAAAACAACTTTATACTAATACATACAGCCCACATCAAAACCAATGCAAGCTAAATGTTCAATTAAGTAGGGGGAGGAGGGAGCAATAGATAGTCCTAACTCACTGGATTGGCAATCCAACCGCAACAATCATAGAGGCAGACATAACATCCTCAAATTAAATTTCACAAAAATTGATGGAAGGTGGGACTTACATCGACAATGGCGCCAGCTGCCTCGGTTAGCGTGGGCGAAATATCAAGCAAATCAAGCCTAAGCACCCAAAAGCACAATCCCTCAGATGCATTAACAGGCCAAACCATACATACACATAATTAAATAAGTACATGCAAAAGAAAATAGAGAGGTTAGGAAGAAAAGGGGAAATTTACAGGCGGAGCTGGCCGTGGGGCTCTTGAATGGATCCGGATGGAAGATAATCCTCAATATTAGGGCGATCCAAATCCAATTCGGAGCTCGATGTGTTTAGTTTACTCATCGTCTTCTTCGTCGCCTAATTTTATGTATTGCAAAAGCATGCGTCGCACTGCGTTTCTCGCCCAATTTCAATAACCTATTTCTATTCCTCTTTTAGCCGGGTGGGGGATATCTGATTTATAATTGGAAGCCAATGATTTTATTAATCGTCTCTATTGATTATAAGTTTATAACGATATTAATAATATAAGATGACATGTATTTTGATCGAAGGAAATACGAAGAGTAGATCTTTTGTAATCCTATGCATCGAATTCAGATGCGCATTGCAATTTAAATGTATTTTTTAAATATGTAGTATTATTTTTTTACACTGAATATGCAATATGTGTCGATAAAAATAAAATACATATTTCATTATAAATAAATTATATATTTAATAAAATAAATTGTTTATTTAAAAATACATTTAATGCATACAAAGCATTGCCAAATATTTAAAAGACTAGAATGACAGCTAATTGGAAAAGAGGAATTGTCTAGGATGCATGGGTAGTCGTATCCGTGCAACCTAGGGGATTGCATATTAGTATATTACCTTAGTCCAATAATAATTGACAAGTTTCTTTACACAAAGATTAAGTTATGGATATATAATTTTCATGATAAACTTATTTAATTCATAGTAATAAACTTCCATTTTTATCCTTATTCACATAAAATTATTAAATTAAATAGGGGAACTTTTTGAAATTATTAAATAAAATAAGTTTGAGTTTGTCAACATTCGGTTTCATGAGGAAGTATAGTTGGGAAGGAAAAAGATATGGAAATTAATCTTTTTAACTGAAATTAAGTAAAACGTTTTAAAAATAAGGATATCAGTGAAGTCGATCCTAATAAGATACGATTACTAAATATCTGTATACTTCGTAAGCTGCATGATATTATTATTTTGATAGATACTTGTGTTGTATATATCCAAATCTATAGTATAAATTATATTATTATAAATAATAATCTTCCAAGTGTACGTGGAACATAGTTAAAAAAAACGTAGGCCATAGATTAAGACAAAAAATAAAAGCAATTAATAATACGGGTTGTGTGGATTGAATTTAAAATTAAAGAGGCAAAATCCAAAAATTACAAATTAATATAGTTTTATTAGAGAATAAACTATCTTCACTGTATCAATATGGCATCTACGATGCTGCGTGAAATGGAAAGCAGTTGTTGACGCACAACAATCCGGAGATCCAAGACACCATTTAATTTTCGGTGATTATAGGGAAGAGGTTGTTGTGAGCAAACATTATGTTCAATGTGAATTGGATTAATCGAATTCGTAGGCACATTCTTTTGCTAGGAATTTTCGTTACTGCGGGAGTTTTTATTGTTAGGTCGAGCCTCCAAGGACCAAGATTTGTGAATGGCCTTCTGGACAGGTGTTTTTCTTGCACCTAACCTTTGTTGGTGCTTAAAAAATATATGTGTATATATTTAAAGTTTTATTAGAATAAATTTGGCCAAAAGTTTACTAAATGGCATATATAATTGGGATGAAAAAAAACTATCACCAATACACATAAAAACTATCATGGTTATTCACGAAAATTATCACTGACATTGTATGCGAAACTATAAGTATTATTATTGTGCACATAAACATTAATTGTAATTCTATTAAATTGTCACTGGTATGGGAAAAAAAAACTATCACCAATGCACATAAAAATTCTCACTATTTTTTAAGAAAAACTGTCATTGTTATTCATGAAGATTATCATTGTTACTGTATTGAAATTAAGTGTCACTGTTATACATATAAACTATCATTGTTATGAAGAAAAAATATCATTGTTATGCAAAAAAAACTATTGTTATCAATATCATTAGTGAAGACACAATTTATATCGAAAAAATTAGCATCAACAGCAGCACAAGATCGTTGAGTGAGAGTGAATTACTGAGAGCGTAGAAAAAAATTGATGGTGAGCAAGATGAATGGCGCGATGCGGCTGACTACTGCTGAGCAATATCAGTGGCGCGATGGTGCGACACTAGAGTGATATGAAACGAGAGTGATCTTTAGCGCCACTGGGTAAAAATTCGAGTGAACGAAGTGGAGGCAAAATTAAAGTCAACACATCCCTCAAAACGATCATATTAAATTAGAGTTCATAGTATGAACATGATTCATATGAGTGTTACTCAAATAGCTAATCCTGATCTATCCCGACTTATATATCTCGTGAACCAAACGGGATCAAAATGTAGCGTATGCTAATACAACTTCTACACATGGTAATGTCTAAAGCTAATAGACAATTGACACATTCAAACGGACCGTACATATACATGATGGATATTGAGCACTTTTCTACAATACAACTTTGTACCTCTTTCATACCGGTCACACGTGTATTTGGGTGGGGGGCCGGCGAGGAGTGCATGATCGCAATTTTGATAACAAATAGTATTACCCTTTTCAAATCAGCTGGCCAATTTTAAATATCATATCATGTGAGCTACCCACCCAAAATCTACATATTTGGGTGCGATGATCCCACTGTGAGACAGAATATAATTTAGACAATAATTTTTTACACTTTAAGAGAAGTGGGTGTTAATTTGTACTAAATTGTATCCCGTCGGTCTCATATATATATATATATGAGACAATCTCATACGAGATTTTGTCAAATCCATTTGCCCGACTTAAATCGGTTAAATAGGACGGATGAAGTAAGTAATTTTGCAGTAGCACTTGATAATCATGATAGTTTTTCAATATCGGAGGGTAGTAGGTAATTTATACTCCTTCAATTCCATTGTAATTGTCACATATTTTGTGTCAATTTGCACTTTCCCCCTCCTTTAAAGAGAGGGGAGAGTAGAAGAAATAAAGGTGTGGGAGAAAATATATTCTTCATTAAAAAGATACTTTATTTTAAGAATGCGTACATAGTAAATTAGTTAAAACGACAATAAATTTGAATCGAAATTTAACCTCTAAGATAACAATTAATATGAAAATGAAACCGAGTGAGCAGTAGATTGGGATGGTATTAGTGAATATTGGGTAATAGCTAGCCTTAATTTATGGCGCCTACCCAACTTTCATTGGACTTGCAGTCTTATTGCTTTCATTGGTGGGCCAAGTGTACCGAATATTTATTACAAGATAGAAATTAATGCACCACATTTTCCTAGTCTTAATATGCTATATTCCATGTCGGGAGAAATCTTTGTGGGGGAAGAAAAGAATACAGATGAGCCCGCAAGAACCATCAAATGAATGTTAGAGGAGTGTATTGGTCGTGGAGTCTGTAGGATTTTTTTAGACTTTCAAAGTCTGGTGGTATTCAATTCGAATTTTCAAAAGTCTTTAAAAATCCTGATGTATTCAATACGGATTTTAAAAAGTCTTAAAAAATCTTTAGGTATTCAACGATCATTAATTTTAATCTTTCTATGGATTTTATTTGATTCTCTTTCAAAAATATGAATAGATTTCACTCTCCAAAATCTCTTCTAACAACCAGAGATTTCAACGTATTCTCTCAGGGGACTTTGAAAACAAAAGGTCAGAAGAAAAAAACCTTTGTAATACTTTTTATTTAAACAAGTAATTCTTTTTTATTTAAACAATTTATATTTTTCATCTAAATAAGTTATACTTTTATTTTAAACAAGTAACACTTTTCTATTTAACAAGTTATACTTTTCATCTAAACAAGTTATATTTTTCTATTTAAACAAGTAATATTTTTCTATTTAAACAAATAATACTTTTCTATTTAAACAAGTAATATTTTTCTATTTAAACAAGTAATACTTTTAATTTAAATAATTAATACTTTTCTTTTAAACAAGTAATACTTTTCTATTTAAACAAGTAATATTTTTCTATTTAAACAAGTAATACTTTTAATTTAAATAAGTAATACTTTTCTATTTAAACAAGTTATATTTTTCATCTAAACAAGTTATACTTTTCATCTAAAAAAGTTATACTTTTCCTTTAAACAAGTAATACTTTTCTATTTAAACAAGTAATATTTTTCTATTTAAACAAGTAATATTTTTCTATTTAAACAAGCAATACTTTTAATTTAAAGAAATAATACTTTTCTATTTAAACAAGTTATACTTTTCATCTAAACAAGTTATACTTTTCTTTTAAACAAGTAATATTTTTCTATTTAAACAAGTAATACTTTTTTATTTAAACAAGTAATATTTTTCTATTTAAACAAGTAATACTTTTAATTTAAACAAGTAATACCTTTCTATTTAAACAAGTTATACTTTTCATCTAAACAAGTTATACTTTTCTTTTAAACAAGTAATACTTTTCTTTTAAACAAGTAATATGTTTCTATTTAAACAAGTAATACTTTTCTATTTAAATAAGTAATATTTTTCTATTTAAACAAGTAATACTTTTCATTTAAACAAGTACTGAAGCTAACTACAACAAAGAACGAAATTGCTTTCTCAAAGCCAACTACAACAAAGAACGAAAGCTAATGCATGGAGAACGAGTATTGCTAATGCTATGTGGGAAATGAGGCCTAGGTATAACGATGATAAAAATGAAGATGATGCGAATGAAAATGAGAATAATAATGATGAATAATAATGTATTTTTTTTTGGAACTAATATATTTTTGGTATTTTTCTAAATAATTTGGATAATTTTTTTTATATACAAGTGTGTTCCATATACATTTGCATCAATAGTTCCAGCGCCGGAGTCTATGGTGTTAGAGTTACTCTGTATCACTCCCAGAAAAGTAATACTTTTACTTTTCTGGAGTAATACCTTTTATCACGTCAAGTAATACTATATGCTTCAAGTGTAACAGAGACACTTTATTTTGGTTGTTAGCGTTCAGTTAGTTTGTTAGACTGAGTTGTTAGCAATCAGAGTTAGTTAGACGGTTAGAGTCACGTGTCTAACGCGTGCATCTGATACAATCATGTATTTATACAGTGATTCATTCACTGATTTCATTTGAGAAATAAACACAAGTTTAATTTAGATGAAAGATCTCAACATGGTATCCATGGAGTCAGTTACGTTCATCCAGTGATTCAGGGTTGATCTTCATCGTTGTTTCTCCATTTCTTTGTTTCTTTGTTCAATCTTTATCGTTTTTTCTCCTCTTTTCGGTCATATTCTGCTTCTCATTCACTATGAATCCAGTCAAACTTCCTAATCTGCTTACTCTTCATATCCGCCTCGATCGGGGTAACTTCATGTTCTGGAGATCGCAGGTTTTGGCTACGGTTAAGGCTCATGATTTTGAGCATTTCTTAACTTGTACATCTGTGGATGTTCCTTCTCTCTATTCAATTAATGAGAGTGGAGTTTCTTCGCTGAATCCTGATGCGCACCTATGGCATCGAAAGGATCAGTTTATTCTCAGTTGGATGATGAGCTCAATTTCTGAAACCATGCTCGGTTATGTGCATCGGTGTGTTCATTCCTTCCAGGTGTGGAAGATATTTGATGAATTGTTCAGATCTCAGTCACGTGCTAAGGTTTTGAACCTGAAATTTCAGTTACAAACTCTGAAGAAAGGTAATTCCTCAATTGATGAGTATATCCTCCAGATTCGTACTTTGGCTGATGCTTTGCATGCTGCGGGTCAAAATATCAGTGATGATGATCTAGTTATGCATCTCCTTGGTGGATTGGATTCTGATTTTGATGCCGTGGTGGTTAATCTTACAACTAGATCAGATGTGTTGTCACTCACTGAAGTTCAATCCATTCTGCACACTCATGAGATGCGATTGCTTCAATGCTCTGCAAATCAACAACTCATGACTTCTCAAGCATTGAATGGCTCTAATCCTGCAGCTAATGTTGCACAGAAGGATTCTAAGAGTGCTGCACCTGGTAAGTTTAAGAATAAATCCAAGTTCTATGGCAAACAGAAGGTTATTTGTCAGATCTGTGGCAAACCAAATCACACAGCTGCAAAGTGTTTTAAGAGGTTTGATCAGCAGTTTCAAGGTCTTGAACATCATCAGCCTTCTGGAAATGGTTCCTTTTCTTCTCATCCATCACATAGCTCTAATCAAACTTCTGGTGGCTCTCATGGTGGTTATCAAGCACACCTGACTCAGGATACTTCTAACTCACATTTTCCTTATGCTTATCATACTAATGGCTCTTCTTATGATAATGCATCTCAAAGCACATCAGGTACTGAGTGGTATGCTGACAGTGGTGCTACTCATCACATTACTTCCTCTCTTGGAAACATGTAGCTGCAGACTCCTTATAAAGGTACATCTAAACTGATTGTTGGCAATGGTTCTACTGCTCCTATTATGCATGTTGGTTCTTTGTCTCTTGATAGCCTGCAACATGGTAGATCTGTTGAATTGAAGGATGTTCTTCATGTTCCTGATATTACTAAGAATCTTATAAGTATTTCTAAGTTTCTGAATGATAATGATGCTATCATGGAATTTCATGCAAATTCTTGCTTTGTTAAGGACCAGAAAACACACATAATTCTTTTGAAAGGTGCACTTAAGGATGGCTTGTATCAGTTGGATGTTGCTGCTCTTGGAAAGGGTCCTGCTGCTACTTGTAATGTTGTTTCTGTTTCAATGTTGAATAAATCTGAATTGTGGCATTTAAGGCTTGGGCACCCTTGCCATTCTACCTTGTGTAATGTCCTCAAACACTTGAAAGTACCTTTTTCTAATAAACAGATGTTTTGTGATGCTTGTAAACTTGGAAAAATGCATCAGACTACTTTCAAATCTGTGTATCAACATGCTACAGTGCCTTTTGCTATTGTTCATGCAGATGTGTGGGGACCTGCATCTGTATTATCCACTGAAGGTTTCAGATATTACTTAACACTTGTTGATGAGTGTAATAGATACACATGGATTTATCCTCTTAAAAACAAGTCTGAAGTTGCTGCTATACTTGTTCAGTTTGTGAATATGGTTGATAGATCTTTTTCTGCTAAAGTTAAAGCTTTTCACACTGATATGGGAGGAGAATTTGTAGCTGTGCATAAGCTTCTTCTACCACTTGGTGTTCTGTTTAGACACTCATGTCCCTACACACATCAACAAAATGGTCTCATAGAAAGAAAGCATCAACATATTACTGAAGTTGGTCTTTCTCTTCTTGCTCAGTCCAAACTTCCCATGTCCTTCTGGTGGGATGCTTTTCATACTGCTGTATATCTCATTAACAAGCTTCCCACACCAGTTCTTCATCATATCTCCCCACATCAAAAACTCTATCATCAAACTCCAGATTATTCCATCATTAGAGTTTTTGGTTGTTCTTGTTTTCCTTTCTTAAGACCATACAACACATCTAAACTACAATTCAGATCTTCTCAGTGTATATTTCTGGGGTACAGTCCTTTTCACAAGGGTTATAGGTGTTTGCATCCTTCTGGCAGAATTTATATTTCTCAAACTGTTGATTTCCATGAATCAATCTTCCCATATTCTGCTCTCTTGTCCTCTGCAACATCTAATCTCTCTCCCCCTATACTTCCCACTCATACTGTCATCCCTTCATTCTCTCCCACTAATTCTCATTCTTCATCAGATTCTTCATCTGGTGCTCCATCTCATCAATTTCCTTCCTCATACTCTCCACTCCATTCCTCTGATACTGAAACTTCATCACAGAATGCCTCTTCTTCCAGTCATTCTCCTCACATTCCTGATTCACCATCTCTTTCTGTGATTCCCGAATCAAATCCACCAACTCATTCCATGATCACCAGATCTAAAGTTGGTACTTTCAAACCAAAATCTTTCCTTTCTCTTACTGCTATTCCTGAACCTGATTGTGTTGCTCAGGCCTTAGCTGTTCCACAATGGAAACAAGCTATGAAAGAAGAGTTTGATGCTCTCATACACAATCATACATGGGATTTGGTTCCATGGTCTCCTCATATGAATCTTATCTCCACTAAGTGGATTTTTAGAGTCAAGTACAAGGCAGATGGCTCTGTGGAGAGATACAAAGCTAGGCTTGTGGCTAGAGGCTTTCAACAAAATGCTGGTGTTGACTACTTTCATACATTCTCTCCAGTAATTAAACCACTCACACTCAGAATCGTATTCACTTTGGCAGCAACAAAAGGTTGGAAAGTGCAGCAGATTGATATTAATAATGCCTTTCTCAATGGTGACTTGAAAGAAACTGTGTTCATTCTGGTGCCTGAGGGTTTTCAGAGTGTGGAAAATCCATCTCATGTGTGTAAGCTGGTGAAAGCTTTGTATGGCCTCAAACAGGCACCCAAGGCCTGGTATGACACACTTAAGGGCTTCTTGGTACAATCTGGTTTTGTACATTCCACATCTGATCATTGTCTCTTTCACTCAGTCAGAAATGAGAAAATGCTTCTGATTTTGGTATATGTGGATGATATTCTCCTCACTGGTGATGATGACAAAGTTATCTCTCATCTTATTCTCACACTCCATCAGCAATTCTCTCTCAAACACTTAGGGGAAGTTAACTATTTTTTGGGCATTGAAGCTCTTGTTACCCCTAAGTGCATCAAACTTTCTCAATCCAAGTATGTTAAAGAACTTCTTCAACGTACTAATCTTTCAGCTTGCAAAGCTTGTCCTACTCCATCCTGTCCCAGCATCAAACTCTCTCAACAAGATAGTCCTTCCTTTGATAATCCTTCTCTGTATCGCAGCATTGTTGGTGCCTTACAATATCTCACTCTCACTCGCCCTGATATAGCCTTCAGTGTGAATAAACTCAGTCAATTCCTCTCTTATCCAACCTTGAATCACTGGGGTGCTTGTAAACGAGTCCTGAGATATCTCAAAGGTACCCTTTACTCCGGATTACAGTTCACTCCTGTTACTAATTTTCAATTGCAGGGATATGGAGATGCAAATTTTGCTTCGAGCTTGGATGATAGAAGAAGTACTACTGGTTATTGTATTATGCTTGGAAATAATCTCTTGTCATGGTGTTCCAAAAAGCAATCCGTGGTTGCTAGAAGCAGCACTGAGGCTGAATATCGCTCATTGGCTGCTGCTACTGTTGGGATTATACTGAAAAGTATGCTTTTACTTTGTATAATCGAAACTGAATTTCCAGACTTATTTACTGAAATAAATTGTTTATCACTGATGCTTTAAATATGATTGAATGTTGTATATATTTCTTTGCATAATCGTTTCAATAATTAAATGCGTGTTACTTTGTAGTTAATTTAGTGATACCCGATCACGAGAAGATTAAATTAACGATCCTTGTAACTAAAAAAAAGTACGCCATTCATGACCTAGATGGAAATGAACAACCACCATCGAAAAGGTTGAGGTGTAAGGCTCGGGATTGGTTTGTCTTGACCAAGAGATTACACTAGTCATGATCTTGTTGAATAGGACCCTACAAGGAGGATAAATTCTTGAGGCCCGAACAAGGAAGAATTAGACTTGATTGGTTCGTTGTTTCTTAACCTTCGTCCCTTAAATAGGATCACGTGGGATTGGTAACTATTGCTTTGACTTATCATGGGTAGCGAATCGGAGAGAGATTCAATACTTTTTATCTTGGGCAATATTATTGGTCACGTGTGATTGCTAAGATTTAATCTAGGAGAATCGTGTGCAAGCACGCTTGCTTGATTTGACCCCTTGGGAGGTTCATAAGTTTTATCATACCAAATCTTGCAAGTGGAATTAGTTTTAGGTATGGATAATAATGTTGAACCGTTCCTCGACCAAGGACAAAAGATATTAATTAACGGAAAGCTATTTGGTGGCTTGAATTAATTAATGGGCTAGATAATCTTAAACACGGAAATAATGACCGGGAGCCATATCGATTGTAATATGGGTTAAGATGGATGGTGCAATATTAATTATGTAGTGGGATTAATTAATATTTATGGGCTTGAATTATATTGTGGCTCAATATTAGATATTCAAGATCCATTAGAAGGTCCAATCTTAATTCTCCTAAAGGCCCCTCGAGTAGCCCAACAAATAGTCCAATAACCGAAAAAGGTGATTAAAATAAAATAAATATTGTTGCTTAATATTTCCTCTAATTTCAAAAATATATGGATAAAAAGAGGAGAAAGATTTTCTTTGAATTTTGTTATGGAATGAAGATATGTATTCTTGGAATACAAGATTATCTCATTAAATTCAAGAAATCTCCCACTTGGTTATCTATGTAGAAGATTTGAAATTTTGAAAATATAGTGGGCAAGAAAGATTTTCTTGATTTTCTTGAAAAGATATTATGGAAGATATGTATTTCTTGAAATACAAGAATATCTCATAAATTCAAGAAGATCCAAATCTTGGATTCTTGTACACAAATTTTGAAAATAATCCATAATAGAGGAGGTGGGATTTTTGTGGAATATTTTAATTATGGGAAAAAAAAGAATATAAAGGGATATATTCAAGATTTCTTGGTGACCAAGAAAAGTCTTTTTCCCACATTGAAATATCACTAAAAATTAAATCAAACCCCTCTTATAAATAGGGGATGATTAGTTCATTCCCAAGTACAATTCCATGTCTTTGAAAAATATTAGCAAATCCACATAAGTGGTGCAACAAAGTTTATTTTTTTCCTTTTGTTAATTGTTCATGAGTATCCTTCCACCGGATTGTCGAGCAAGGGCTAAGGAATACTTGGGAAGTCCTTTTGGTTAGTCCGTCCGACTAAAGCCCTTTGTCATCCCGAGAATGCGTTCACGTAAACCCGTAGGTTCGCGTCACGTAGGTTTTACGTGACTTTTTATATGCATGATATGTTGTTGCAATTATTATTTGAATTAATATAGGATTAATTCATGCTAGTAATAATTAATGAATTAAATTTGTATTTAAATATTCACCTCGAATAGATCTGTGCAAATCATTCCCCAACAATTTGGTATCGAGCCATTTATTTAGAAACTCACGAATTTTTTAAATTGTAATTTAATTCGTGGACATTAAATTTGAAATTGGATAGTAGAAGCTGCTAGATCATTTTTGCGGTATCCAATTGTCATGGATTTTAATGTTTTATTTTGCATGCATATAAACCGTGGTTTTTAATTTGATTCGGTCGGATTTGTTTTGCCTCGCGTGAAAATCCCTTAGTAGACTAGGATTTGTTTGATTTGATCAATATAATAGACTAGTCTAGATCTAGGTTTATTTATTTTTTGTAAATAAATTATGCTTAGGATCGGAACGAAAAAGACGAAGAATTAAAGGACGAAATCGAAAATCGAGAACGGGCAAGACGGCGGCTATTGCACGCTTAAGGAGGCGAGGCGGCCGCGGCCGCGTGAGATGAAAATTGTCTTGCGACGCAGGCGGTCTTGGCGCTCGAAAACGGATGGGGCGGAAATCATGGCCTTGTGTGAGACGCGATAGCCGAGGCGGAGGCGGGCGCGATGTATGGACCTTGTCGTCGCCTCTTGAGATCTACCGGCGCTTTGTCGGCAATTTGCCGCGTCGAGGCATCGAGGGGAAAAACAAAACCGGTGCAGAGATCGCCGAAATTTATCCTAAACAATGGCCCGGCGGATCTTGGCGTGCATCATTGCGAAGCCGCTTGGCGTGGCGGTTCGAGGCAAGTATTTTTCGAGACGAGCGAGTGGGGAAATTCGAGGCGTGTTTCTTCAAGATCAAGCCAAGAAAAATCAAACCATGCCAATTGGATAATTTGTGCCCAATATGTTTATTTTTTCTTTTTGCTTGATTTATTTGTCTTTATCTTATGCTTTATTTAATTGTTTAAATGTGTTTGCATGAGGGTTGCCAAATTGAAAAATCTCAACTTCAAAATTACTAAGTATGTTTAAATAATTAATTGACAATTTTATTAGGATAATAAAATTGAATTAATTTTTTGACCTCCATGATTTATTTATTTGTGAATTCTTTTGGAGAAATTCCCCAACGGGGACGGTCAAACGATAGGTTTCACATGAATGAATTCCAAAGCGGATGATTGTGGGTTATTACTAGTGGCGGCGATGACCCTCCCAACGAGGCTCGATCAAAGCGAAATAGTAATCTGTATTTAATCATGGTTATTACTTAGGTATAAAATTGATATGCATATACTTCTCAGGAGTCCCTGTCAATTTTATATTGGTCAAGTAGAAGCCAACTATTAATCTGGATATTAAAGGTTTATAATCGTTCTTGTTTGTAACACTCGCTTGAATGTGTTTAAATAATGACCCACCCAACGTGGCTTATTTAAAACTGTTTTTTTGAGATGTTGGGTGATGCATGTTCATATTTTTTTTGAGATTTTAAATATGATGAATGTGATCGAACCTTGTGATATACTTGTCTTTGTGCATATAGTTGTTTATTTCGATTAAAGATGTCGTTACCTTTTAATCCTTTGTTATTATACTTAAAGTCAATACAATATGTATGGAAACTATATTGATTGGAAAATTATAATTGTCCGTGGATTTTGACACACAAAAATCAGATGTGCTTAACCGACGAGTCAAAACATGCGGGACTAGTCGGATCACCTTTGCGAGATGTGTCGTCATTTGAAATGGTGGGGAAAACCCGTAAGGGATTACGTCCTCAAAATAGATGGCCCATCCGAACAAACTTGAGATTCGAGTGCATTATGATCGGAGACTCGGATGAATTTGGTACTTCACTCCGCCCAAAAGGTTTTTGAGCATTTTGGCCTCATTAGCTAATTTGTTGCAAGTTTTTGGTCTCGGCGAGAAATGATGAAGAGGCACCAAACTCGTTTTTTTGACGGCAAGTGGTCCGTCTTCATTTTCTAGGCCAAGGGTAGGCAAGATAAAGAAGAGGACCAAAGGCCATAAGCAATAAAAACTCAACTGTTGCCAAGGGCAATGGTAAGATGAGGAATACTTGTTGTGTCAAGGAAAATCCAAAGAGAAAGTGCTTAAGGCTGCGGTGAGAGAGGACAATGGAGGTCTTGCCTGTTCCAACCCCATAAGGGATGGAAAGAAAGGTAATTCTCACGCACTAGTTGTTGAAACTTGTTTAGCAGCGTATACTTCTCATTCGTGGGTGGTTGATACGAGACCCACTAATCATGATGGCTTCACGGGTTCTAAATGATCAAGAACTTAGTGGGAGTGAGATCCTCATCACACCGGGCAGCGTTATTTGAAAGTAGAAGACATTGCAATGCTACGTAAGTGGCGGATATTGCAATCTTACGGTAGTAACGATTATTGCAATACTACGCAAAGTAGCAGACATTGCAATGCTACATGAGTAGCGATTAAAAGCGATGGGAGAAGTGCACCTATCTTTTGAAGATAAAGTTTTTTTTTTGAGATTATCTTTATGTTCCCAGTTTTAGAAAGAATTCACTTTCAGTTTCTAAAATTCGATTAAAGGACACTAAGTTTCTTCTAATAAGAATGACATCATTTTTTTGAAATGATGAGTGTATCTATTACGGGACATTGATGGAAAATCTCTATGCAATTAATTTGTGCACACCACTCACGAAATGTATCCTATAACACATCAATCTTTCCGAGAAAAGCGTTCATCATCGGCGTGAAGCGAGACACTTCTTTGGCATCTAAGATTAGGTCATATAAATCCAAAGAGGATCAAAGGTTGGTGAAAGATGGTTCCTTTGGGCGTCTCCAAGTTGAACAAATTCTAAAGCTGCGAATCATGTTTGGAGGGTAATATGACCAAGATGGCATTTTGGAGCCGAGGGAATAGGGCCAAAAAGTGTTAGAGATCGTTTTGAGATGAGTGTAGTTCAATGTCAACCAAAGCAAAAGAGGAGGTTATGAGTAATTTTATTGATGATTACTCAAGGTACATTTTCCTTATAAAGCATGAATCTGAGACCTTTGAGAAATTCTAAGAATTTAAGGCTCAAGCAGAGAATCATGTGGAAAAACGTATCAAGTCTCTACGATATGATCATGAAAGCGAATACCTCGGCGATGAGTTTTTGAACTACTTATCGATGAAGGATTATATCAACTCACCGCACCGGAACCCCTCAACAAAGCGGGGATTGCAGAAGCGAACCAACATAATTCTTTTCGAAATGGTTAGATCAATGATGAGTTATACGGATCTTCCGAGTCGATTCGGGGTCATGCCTTGAAAAAAGCGGCGACTTACATTACGAACTTGGTGCTATCCAAATCGGTTCCCGTAACCCCAAAGAATTGTGGACCGGGACGCAAGTCTAGTATGAGACACATGAGAACTTTTGGGGTGTCCGCCCTACGTGTTGGACAAGGAAACAGAATAAATTGGATCCTCGATCGAATTAAAGGTTATTTTGTAGGATACCCCGAGGGAACAAAAGGGTGAATGTTCTATAGTTCCGAAGATCAAAAGGTGGACATCCTCACCCACTTTAGATTTTGGAAGAAAACTATAGAACCAAAGAAAACCCAGAAGTGAGATTACCTTAAATGAGCTTAGAGGGCAAACCTCAGTGCCAACTGTACTAGATGATATACCAAACGATACGTTTTCACAACCGGAACCTTGTCATAGTGGGAGGGTTGTTTGACAGCCCGAGAGATTCATGGGAGTAGGAGAGTCCTCGGACTTGATTCCCGGAATCAGACCCATGGACATATGACGAGGCACTCCAAGATAAGGATGCAGGTTCTTGGCAAACAACAATGAAAGCCAAAATGGGTTTTATGTTTCATAATAGAGTGTGGGAGCTAGTCGAACCACTTAACGGGGTCAAACCCATTAGATGCAAGTGGGTATATAAGAGGAAAAGAGGACTGGACGTGAAGGTTAAAACCTTTTAAGCAAGACTAATGGCGAAAGGTTATACTCAGAAAGAAAGGGATCGATTATGAGGAAATTTTTTCGCCCGTAGCCATGCTTAAGTCCATCCGTATTCTCTTATCGATTGCTGCGCATTTCGACGTTGAAATCTGGCAAATGGATGTCAAGACAGTTTTCCTTAACAGAAGTCTTGATGAAGAGATCTATATGCATCAACCCCAAGGTTTCATTGAAACAGGCCAAGAACACCTTGTTTGTAAGCTCAAGAGGTCCATTCACGGACTCAAACAGGCATCCAGAGCTTGGAACCAAAGTTTTGATCATGTAATAAAGTCTTATGGGTTTGATTAAAACGATTTTGAAAGTTGTGTGTATAAAAGCGTGTCGGAATTGCATTGGTATTCTTAGTACTATACGTAGATGACATTGTGATCATCGGGAACGATGTGAAGGTGTGGTCAGACGTAAGGGCATGGCGTTTCAAAACAGTTTGATATGAAAGACTTAGGGAAAGCCGGACACATCCTTGGGATCAAGATTACTCGAGATCGCAAGAAAAGGATGATCGGGTTATCGCAAGTATTCATACATTGACCTTTGGTTTTAAAAGCGATTCAAAGATCAAGATTCAAGAAAGGATTCGTACCTTTCGGACTTGGAATTCATCTATCAAGAAAATGTCCCCTAAGGCGCAAAAGGAGATAGATGACATGAAAGGCATTCCTTGTGCCGGTTTGTAGGAAACCTTATGTATGCAATCTTTGTGTATGCGAGACCGGATATATGCTTTTGTCGTAGGCATGGTAGCAAGATATCGAGTAACCCGGGGAAAGCGAATTGGAATGACGATTAAAAACATTACAAAGTATCTCGAAAAGAACTCGGGATAGAATGTTGATTTATCGATCGATACTCCAATCCCCATCGGCTACATGGACTCGGATTTTCAATCGATTTAGATTCGAAATTATCGCCTCGGTTAGTGTGTTTCCATTTTGGGAAGTGTAGCCATCAAATGGACGAGTGTGGTAAATGCATCACCGACTCAACCATGGAAGTCGGGTAAGTAGGCGCTTGTGAAGCGTTGAAAGAACGATTGGGTTCTAGATCTTCTTAGTGGACTTGGATGGTGTTACGAATTTCAACAGCAATATATCTTTGAGGCGATTACAAATTCAAGAGAACCAAGAGTCCACGAGTCAAACAAACACATTAAAGGAAAAACATCTTATACGAGAAATCGTTAAGAGAGGAGATATAGATGTGGCAAAGATAGCGTCGAGGGCGACTAGCAGATCCATTCAAAGCGTCGCCTCACGAATACATTCGAGAGACATGTGAGTGGAATGGGTGTCAAGACCGTTGCTAATCTGCTTTGAGTATAAGTGGGAGAAATTATTAGGTTCGATGCGGTGACATTAGATGTCATGGACTACTCGAGGCGTGTTGTAGTATACTTAAAAGCGGACTTTGAGTATAAGTGGGAGATTGTTGGGATTATCTTTGAAAAGTATGCTTTTACTTTGTATAATATAAACCTGAATTTCGGACTTATTCTTGAAATAAATTGTTTTTATCGCGATGCTTTAAATATGATTGAAATATTGTATATATTTCTTTGCATAACTGTTCAATAATTAAATGACGTGTTACATGTAGTTAATTTAGTGATATCCGATCACGGAAGATTAAATTAACGGTCCTTGTAACTAAAAAAAAGTATTCATTCACGACCTAGATGGAAATGAACAACCATTGCGAAAGGTTGAGGTGTAAGGCTCAGATTGGTTTGTCTTGACCAAGAGATTACACTAAGGCATGATCTTATTTGAATAGGACCTCTGAGGAGGATAAATTCTTGAAGCCCGAACAAGGAAGAATTAGACCTCGGTGGTTCGTTGTTTCTTAACCTTCGTCCCTTAAATAGGATCACGTGGGATTGGTAACTATTGCTTTGACTTATCATGGGTAGCGAATCAGAGAGAGATTCAATATTTTTTATCTTGGGCAATATTATTGGTCACATGTGATTGCTAAGATTTAATACGAAGAATCGTGTGCAAGCACGCTTTGCTTGATTTGACCCTTGGGAGGTTCATAAGTTTTATCATACCAAATCTTGCAAGTAGAATTAGTTTTAGGTATGGATAATAATGTTGAACCGTTCTCGACCAAGGACAAAAGATATTAATTAACGGAAAGCTATTTCAATTGGCTTGAATTAATTAATGGGCTAGATAATCTTAAACACGCGGAAATAATGGCGGGAGCCATATTGGTCGTAATATGGGTTAAGATGGATGGTGCAATATTAATTATGTAGTGGGATTAATTAATATTTATGGGCTTGAATTATATTGTGGCTCAATATTAGATATTCAAGATCCATTAGAAGGTCCAATCTTAATTCTCCTAAAAGCCCCCCGAGTAGCCCAACAAATAGTCAATAACCGAAAAGGTGATTAAAATAAAATAAATATTGTTGTTTAATATTTCCTCTAATTTTCAAAAATATATGGATAAAAAGAGGAGAAAGATTTTCTTTGAATTTTGTTATGGAATGAAGATATGTATTCTTGGAATACAAGATTATCTCATTAAATTCAAGAAATCTCCCACTCCAGTTATCTATGTAGAAGATTTCGAAATTTTGAAAATATAGTGGGCAAGAAAGATTTTCTTGATTTTCTTGAAAAGATATTATGGAAGATATGTATTTCTTGAAATACAAGAATATCTCATAAATTCAAGAAGATCCAAATCTTGGATTCTTGTACACAAATTTTCGAAAATAATCCATAATAGAGGAGGTGGGATTTTTGTGGAATATTTTAATTATGGGAAAAAGAATATAAGGGATATATTCAAGATTTCTTGGTGACCAAGAAAAGTCTTTTCCCACATTGAAATATCACTAAAAATTCGTCCAAACCCCCTCTTATAAATAGGGGATGATTAGTTCATTCCCAAGTACAATTCCATGTGCTGGAAATATTAGCAAATCCACATAAGTGGTGCAACAAAGTTTATTTTTTCCTTTTGTTAATTGTTCATGAGTATCCTTCCACGGATTGTCGAGCAAGGGCTAAGGAATACTTGGGAAGTCCTTTTGGTTAGTCCGTCCGACTAAAGCCACTGCCATCCCGAGAGATACGTTCACGTAAACCCGTAGGTTCCGCATGCGTAGGTTTTACGTGACTTTTTATATGCATGATATGTTGTTGCAATTATTATTTGAATTAATATATGATTAATTCATGCTAGTAATAATTAATGAATTAAATTTGTATTTAAATATTCACCCCGAATAGATCTGTGCAAATCATTCCCCAACAGCTACAACTGACTTGGTCTGGATTTCTTCTTTGTTCACTGAACTTCGTCTTCCGCTTCGCAAACCGTCCATTCTCTGGTGTGACAATTAGGGCGCCATTACTCTTGCCTTCAGTCCTGCATTTCATTCCCGCACCAAGCACATCGAAATTGATGTGCACTATCTTAGGGAACGCGTACAGGCGCATGAGTTGGACGTTCGATATATACCCACTGAAGATCAACCCGCCGATATTCTCACCAAACCATTGTCTCCATCTCGCTTTCGTACTCTGTGCACTCATCTTGGTCTGTTTCTTCGGGATAGTCCACTTTCAACAGGAGCATGTTAGAGTTACTCTGTATCACTCCCAGAAAAGTAATACTTTTACTTTTCTGGAGTAATACCTTTTATCACGTCAAGTAATACTATTTGCTTCAAGTGTAACAGAGACACTTTATTTTGGTTGTTAGCGTTCAGTTAGTTTGTTAGACTGAGTTGTTAGCAATCAGAGTTAGTTAGACGGTTAGAGTCACGTGTCTAACGCGTGCATCTGATACAATCATGTATTTATACAGTGATTCATTCACTGATTTCATTTGAGAAATAAACACAAGTTTAATTTAGATGAAAGATCTCAACATATGGAAATTCATGTAAATCAATAAAATAAATGTATTCCACAATCCTGTCAAGTCTATGAAAATCCATGTAAATCAATAAAAAAAGTCAGCCAAACTCTGTATGGAGTCTATGGATTTTTCTAAATCCACGGACATTTTAAAGTCCAAAAAAATCCAATAGAATCCCAATTGAATACACCCCCTTAGTTTGTTTGGATATGTATGATTTGTACACTATGAATTGTGTAGAGGGATGTAAACATTGGAATACCCATAAACTCGAAATTCAATTCGAACTCGGTCTAGCTCAAATTTTTAAGTTCGAGCTCGGCTCAATAAAAAACTCGATAGACTCGAGTTCGGCTCGATTACCTGTACAATTTTACAAAATTAAAAGTAAAACATATATTTACATATAAGCATATATGTGCAAGCTCGATTTCTCGAGCTGAGTATTTATGAACTCGATAGCTACTCGAGTAGCTCAAACTCACCTTAGTTCGATTATGCTCGAATCGATTTCAATCATTTTTTCGAGTCGAATACGAGTAGCTCGCTAGTCGACTGACTTGACTCGCTTACACCCCTAATTGTGTATCAGACTTGTATTTGTACTATAAACAAATAAATTTGTAATTTTGAAATCTCATAAAATGTTTGTTTTAAATTTGAAAATTTGAAAACTTGACACATTTCCACCGATCTCGACCCGCAACTTGTTGGGAGTAGAGGTATCGAAGTTAAACCCCTGGAATTAGTGAACTAGGACCACTATATGCATACCTATTAAACTCAACTCTTTCACACTATATATCTCACTTCTTTATTAGAAAATTTCCCACAATTTGTATAATTATAAATTTTAGCAAGGGATAATGTAGTATAATGGTGTGGGACGAGTTGTGAAATAAATCTAAATGCTGATATGATTTTTTTTTATGAACTAGTTTCGCGTGGGTGTCTTATAATTATTTAATTAATTATGTAAATTTTAATAACGAAAACTTATATGAAACGGGTCACATTTGCCTATATGACATGATCTATGGACATATGAGGGTTCGAAAAACTATAATTTTTTAACAAAACATGACCGTTATAAAAGAGTACTGGAAATCCGTGAGGTCGTCTTAAGCAAAACTCCCTCATTTTTTTTAATTATACGCTAATGTCATCATAAGTAATAATAAACTTTATAAAATCATGATATCAAAATTAATAGAACTTATACAACAAAAGGAAGTTTTAAATTCAACTCATGAGCAAGAGGAAATGTTTAAACTTTTAAATTATAAAGTTCATATTTTAGAATTAAGGTTTATTTTTTTATATGTAATATGAATGCCATATTAAAAATATAAAAAGAACCTCTAATTTGATATGTGGTTCATTTAAAATTGACTTGTAATGTAAACTTATCGACTTTAAAATTGTGTTTAAAAAAAATACTCTCATATGTTATTTTTGCAAGATCTTTCTTAACGGTGCCAAATGTTAATCATTTAGTTATAACACAAAAATTTATATGACACGGTCTCATTTATAAGACACGATACAAATTAACACAAATCAATGCTCATTCCATTCAAAATATTTAAACATCATGTCAAAATTATACTTCATCTTATCATGAGATCTTCTCACGCAAATGTGCCTCAATAGCTTTATTTCAATGTGTAGTTGCAATAGTCATATGGAATATCAGAGCTTGTCCAAAAACCCCATTTGAGATGTTCTTCGCAAAGGGTACTTTTGATTATTTTATTTTGGTAGAAAAATTGCTTTCTTATAGAGGGATTATTTTTAATTTTTCCATATGATATTGAGTACGCATCTCAATGGCCCTTTAAAATTACCAATTAAACTTAGGACCATAACACAATGATGGTAGTATTAGATACAGGGACTAGGAATATTGGAACTCATAATTGGTGCACTTATTACACACAGATGTCTATTTTCAGTCTCCATCTAGAAATAATTACATTGTAATTACAGATAACCACTATCATTAATACTTCTCAACAGCATATATTTACTTCATTGCAATTAATACTTGCAACACGACAAACTAGCTAACACACTTATATATCTTCCCATTATCTGAAATGATACTAATGCTTCGTTGTTTTTTTATTTTTAAAGTATGGTGTTCTCATTAAACTGAGTACAATGGGTACTCAAAATCCGAAATAATACACTTTGAGATCTAAATAAAGGTAGAAAAATTGATTATAATTTTATAGGTAGACAATTTATAGGATTCTAAGACCAATCTTAAAAAGAATAACAAAATAATAAGGAATGATGAGCTCTTAACCATTTCGACGAATAAAAATTTGATGTTTTCCACTATCTTTTTTCCATCTGAATTAATTTCCGAGAATTAAATATTTTGTAGTTCAGTAATTTTGTATCGTTCTGAAATTGGTCTCGATTATTTTGGTCCTGTAATTAAGTTTTAAAAAATTTTGAAATTGTTATATTTAACCTACTACAGCAAGTTACCAAACAGGTAGCCGCCACATGCGTGATTATTTTTTAAGCTTTAATTTCAAAACGACACCTAAACTTTTTTAATCTTAATAATTATGAGTTGGGCTTAAAGACAACCTAAATATTAAATGACAAAACGAATCAGATCGATTTAACGGGTCTAAACTGACTCGAAAATCAAAAAAATGAACTAAGATACGCAGAATCTACTCTTCCTCCCTAAAAAAGATACGCATAAAATTTCGACCCAAATTTATTAGAATAAAAAAAATTTAGGTGACATTTTGAAATTAAAGAAAAATAAATAAATAATTGCACATGTGACGGTTGCATGTTTGGTGACCTGCTGCAGCAGGTAAAATGACCAATTTCAAAAAAATTGAAGACTTATGGGACCAAAATCAAAAAGTCAAAACAATCGGGATCAATTTCAAAACGACACAAAGTTACTGGAGTATAAAATATTTAATCCCGAGAGATTAATTCAGATGGAAGGAAGATCGTGGAAAACATCAAATTTTATTTGTGGAAATGGACCAGAGATCACCATCCCTTATTGTGTTGTTACTCTTTACAAGATTGGTCTTCGCATCCTATAAATTGTCTACCTATGAAATTATAAGTAGTTTTTTTATCTGAAAGTAATTATTATATTAATAATTAATTTGATATTATTTATTAATTATAATAAATAAAATCCACACATGAAGTGGATAATATCAAATCAGAAGTTGGTTAATCTCCAGAGAAATAAATGGGAACGAGATTTTTCATTAGAAAAAATTCGGACGTTCTACTTTTTTCCTCTCGATGGCTCTCACAATAAGACGTAAAATTTAGACATCACGCATATACCAAATCAAGAGCATTTAATATTGTGAATTATTGGAAGCAATTTGTGAATCAATTTTTGTGGTTATCTTTCAAATTCGGAGAATCCAGTCGTACGTAGAATTCAATCGGGTTCGATTTTTTCTCTGCAATTCTGGAATAAAGGTTAGTGAATTTCTAACCCTTGTATTCCAACACTATATTTATTTAGGTCAATTATAATTTATTTTCTACCATAACAACTCAGACCCCGATCTCGATTCCAATACGTTTGATACTGTCGTAGACAACAGACCATACCTAGACTTAATGACTCACCCACAATGATTATTCTCCTGACATCAATCTCTTTCATCATTTAAATATAAGACTCAAATTGAACACTCTAACATCCCTCACCTCCAACCTCCCCTTACTTATTTAACACACTTACTTTTAATAAAATTTCAATAAACATTTAATTTTAGTGTCATTTTATATATGTAATATGTAGGTGTAAAATAAGAAGTGAGAAAATACTTACACAAATAAATTCACGAGAAAAAGTCACAAATAATCTTGTATCTTTTCTCGAATCCAATATTAGTCTTTTATCTTTTTATTTTATCACATATAATCCTTTCATTATCAGATGTAGTCCTTCCCGTCGAAAACAATAAAAGTCGCCGGGAGTTGACACATGCTCCGTCGAAAACCATATTGCTTCCATTTGCACCCATACTACATCAACTTGCAAAAACAAAAATCACTAAAGCAAAATTATCAGAGCTCAGGCAATGGATTTGAGTAGATAAATGAGTTACTAATTTTTCTTTTCTTACTTGCAGCTCTTCCTGTTCCATTTTCACAAATTGTTAGTTAAACGAAAAAACAAGCTATAACCCTCATTTCCAACGGAGCATGTGTCAATTCCCGGCGATTTTTTAATGTTTTCGACGGGAAGAACTACATCTGATAATGAAAGGACTACATGTAATAAAATAAAAAGATAAAGGGCTAATATTGAATTCGAGAAAAGATACATGACTGTTTGTGATTTTTTTCTCTAAATTCCCACTACAACATGCATTTATTAAGGTACCTACATAGCCATACATTACTAACTACTCCACCAATTAAAAAATAAAATTGCTCCAAGTAGTAATTGACATATGTAATGAGCTGCAAATAGATCACCCAACCTTTCCACCTCTTCTCAGTCATAAATATAGCATTTCTCCAACATAGGTATAACATCTATAAATAACATTCCCACAATTGCAACTACACACAATACAAACATGCTTCTCAATTCAAAAGGAACATCCATGAACATGAAAACAGCTAAAAAAATGAAGGGGGGTTTCATGTGCCACTCCCCTGCTTCCACTGCAGTGTGCATGAGCCACAATTACCGGTCCGTCGTGGTTCCTCCGAGCCGCCGTCCGGTCCACCGGTCCAACTACATTCGGCTCGGCGATCCACGTCCCATGAGACCATTTCCTCTTCCATCTTTGAAAAATGATCAGAAAAAGGTGCCTCTAGAAGCTTCTAGCATCACTACTTCGGAAAAACTCTTTCAGGTTTCTTCATCTTCTGTTGATTGCAACTTCCAACTTTAGAATTAGAGTTGGTCTTGTGCAAACTAGTTTTACCGTGCCCTGTTTTGTAACTGATACTTTATAGTACAACAACTAATACCTTTTAATGAAACAACTAATACTGTTAAAAATACACTCATTGCATAATAAAAATGGTTTACACAAGACTTCGCCTTATAGTACAACAACTAATACCTTTTAATGAAACAACTAGTACTTTTAAAAAATGAGCGCATTGCATGGTAAAACTGGTTTAAACAAGATTTTGCCTTGGGTTTGAATTTTATTTTAATTTTAAAAAATTTGATGAGAAATTAATTAATCTAATTAAGGTTTAATTTCATGTTTGGAGATGTATAGGTGGTTGTCATGAGAGTCTCCATCCATTGCCAAGGTTGCGCTGGTAAAGTGAAGAAACATTTATCCAAAATGGACATTTATTGGCTCATTTTATTTGATTATATTTCCCACATGTTTTGGACTTTTGGTGTTATGTTTGTCTCTAAATCTTTTTTCCTGACCTTCATTTCAATCCTGAATATAGCACACAAACATTTCAAGAATTGTCTTCATTAATTTTCAGTTAGGTTTAAAATATTTGAAGTTTGTAGTTTTTTATTTTATTTGTTGACAAATTAATTAAGCTGACAGATTTTGTTGTTGGGACAAGATATGAGCAGCTAGATGTGTAGTACAAGACTACAAGTGGTGTGATATATTATGATCTCCAGCACATAAATTTCTTGAAATAGTGGAACAATTAATTCAATTTTTTGATTCTATATCAGTTGAGACCACTGTTTTTTCTCAAGTTTTGTTTTCACTTCTAAATATGACATGTACTTCATAAATTATAGTACGAATATATATGTCTGTTTCTGTACATATACAGATAGCTGTATTTCTTGATCTGGTCAACTCAATTTGGTCCATATGGGTTGTTAAGCAATTCTGCATATTTTGCAGAACGTATCACTGCAATTTCTGAAGTGGTATTTGAATAGTGAAAAAAGAAGCATATTTTGTTTGATAGTATTTTGAAAATGCATTTTGGGATTCTTAGATTTGATGTTTTTTTGGCTAAGTAAACAACATTTAAAACATATAGTAATAATGTATTTGTAATGAAAAAATATGGTGAGTTTTACGTGAAATAATATGTTTACTATATTACTCCATATTATACTAATTTTAAAGTGCATGTATCTGCGCTCAAAAAAAAAAAAAAAAGTGCATGTATTTAAGCCCGAAAAAAACATATTTCGAATTAATGAAATTATATTTTACTTACTAGCATATTAATAAGAAATTCGTCTGTTCCTGATAATAAGAGTGTGCTGAAAATATGAAGGGGTGACGTCATTCAGCATTGAACTGGAGACCAAGAGAGTGACAGTGATGGGACACGTGTCTCCATCTGGCGTGCTTGAAAGCATATCGAAAGTAAAGAAGGCAGAATTTTGGCCTTGTTAATGAATTCAATAATGCAGTCCATGGAAGAGTGAAGTTAATTGGCAGAAATTAGAATATTACATAATTTTTTATACATGTATTACTGATGGCCCTACGTTGGGGTCAAGACGGTCACTCGGCTCCCTGCCCCACTTGAATTTTTATATATATATATTTATATAATTAAGACATACTTGTGAGATGATTTTAGGATTAAACGGAGCATATTGTGTGTTAATATTTTAATATTTTGAAAGGATAAGTGGTATTTGTGTTAGGTACTCTATCTCATATATGAAATCATCTCATACAAGTTTTGTCTTTATTAATTATTTATTATTAACTTGATGAGGTTAAAGTTTTTGATTAATTTTCAAAGTATGTCTTCTTTTTCCATATAAATTTTCTTATCATCCTTTTGATGAGGAAGGGTAGCAAAATAGAGAAAAAAATATGTGTAATTCACATTTTAAATATATATATATATATATATATATATAAATGTATATGACTCCATTAATATAAAGATATTTAGTTCAAATAATTCTCGTAAATATATAAAAAATTCAAAAGTGCATTTAACACTACGTTATAAATTGGGTCCCCCTCGGTAAAATTCCTGGGTCCATTTACATATGTATAAACATTAATTATGAATGCTGGGCTGTGATATATTTATTTGATGCAACAGTTATAAGATTCCTTAGTTAGTTACTTGACTAGGTCTAGTGTAAAAAAATTCATGTATGAAAATCTATAAAATTGTCTTAAACCAATTATTTACACCGTAAACATTAAATAAACCCTAAATTATGACATATTCGGGTTGGATGAACCATGAACCACTTGGGCCGAGTGAACCATGAACCACTCAATTTTGTCTTACCTTCACAAATTACAGAATTTGGTTGTAAATTAAAGTTTTTTCATGTATGAAAAATTTCATATTAGACTTTGTCTAGTTACTTAGTTATATACTCCCTCCGTTTCACAATTTTGTCAGTTTTTGTTATTTTGTATAAAATTAAGGAACATATTTGTTTTACAAATTTGCCCTTCATTAATTAGGTAAATAAAAAGGAAAGAAGGATAAAACTTACCTACATTAGAATAAAAAGAAAACATAAAATAAATATTTTCCAATTAGAAGGAGAAATTTTAGAAATGCACGGGGTTAAATTAAAGAAAAAATGTGAATAAATAGTTAAAACGACAAACTTTAAAAAAAAAAATTAAGCTAAAAAATGATAAACATTATGAAACCGGGGGAATATATTTCATGGTCATTTAATATGAGATATAATTTTTGGAATAAGTTGTGTTTTATTTCATTATTTGCAAATATTACACCTTGCAATATCCTTTCAATATGAAAAATTAAATACATACGGTTGACTAAAAAATCATGTGTCCAATTTGCACCAGAAACAGATATTCGTAACTCCGATTATATCAGTAACTTTCTTCAACATGAATTTTTTTTTGGTCCGGATGCTAAAACAAGAAATCTGCTTCTTTGTGGTCGTGTATTGTTTGATCTATATAAAAATCAAGAAATGATAGAATTTTTAACGGGAGGTTCCAAATCCCATAAAATATTTTTGTAATGGTTTATTGTGAACCTGACTTCACCATTAATATTTTTTTTATAATGTAAGTCATATCCTTCAATTATCACCATTAATATCTCTATTGTAATTCAAGTCATACTCTTTAGCATTATGAGTAAAATATATTTTATATAGTAATAAGTTATCTTTTAATTATTACGACTAGTACCTTTATATAATTTAAGTTATACTCTTTAATCAATTTAACAATTTTTTTTATTCAAAACTTATTCATTCTATATTTTATCATAAAAATAACTTTAGCTTGAATTGAATAGTGGTATAAAAAATTTAAATTTATTGTAAAATTGTATCCAACCTTTTCAGTTTTCATATTTAGAATCCCTAGGACGGTGTACAGGAGATCCAGTACCCTTACAACTATTTGATTTGATTGGATCATGTTCAATAGTTAAAAGTAAATGGGTTTAAGTTGCAATTGAATAGTTAACAAATTGAGAAAAGACTATAGTATATACCGTAAATTGATATATAATTCAAAAAATTATTATAATAGAAGTATAATACAAATTATTATATTTATATACACAAACTTTTATTAATTTGAAACTCTAAATTTCAAAGAATCACTCTTTAATACAATATGCCACTATTTATTGATATTTTGAAAAGAACACTACGTAAAATTAAGCATCTTTTAAATAATAATACTTTTAAAAAAATCATATAAACTCGAATTATATTGGTTACTCACCAAAATTATTAAATTATTACACTCCTTGAACTAATGTGTTTTGAGAAATTCTTAAAATACTATTTGTCGCTCATTAAAATATTATCAACTTAAATAAGTAATTATATAAGTATTATTTTAACTCATCAAATTAATATTTTTGTTAATTAAAGTACTTTGATCAATTAATTTTGTTTAAAAAATGTAAAAATAAACTCATGAGCATCCAAAATCCTGGAGCTGCCATCCCTCAAATCAAATTAAAGATTAAAAGCGTATTTGCAAACTCAATAAATTATTACCTCAAACACTTATTTTTAAATCTTCCTCTCACAATTTTTTACTAGAAGTGTTGCTCACTATTTTATAAAAGTTTTACTCACTATTTTGTAGTGGTTGAAAACACTTTCTAAATATGCCTTCGGAATTTTTACTCACTATTTTATAGCGGTTGAAAACACTCTCTAAATATGCCTCCGGAATTTCTATTTTGTAGCGGTTGAAAACACTCTCTAAATATGCCTCCGGAATTTGATGCGGTAACACATGTACATGGTCATTAATTTGAAGTGGAGTATAATTTGCAAAGAAGAGTCGATCAAATAATTTTCCAAGGTTAATAGTTCGAGATCCACCTTCAGTGGGATTGAATTTAGGCAAAGGCAATCAACTAAATTAATTTAATTAATTATACACATTCATTGCCTTTGATGCATATAATAGAAGCAATCAACCTAATTTAATGGAAATTGAACCATGAAACATAAAAAGTAGAGGCGGCTCTAAAATTAACAGAAAAGTCATGGGAAGGGGCTGGGAATAATTCACAAAAAGAGATAGTCAAAGAGTTCATACAGCTACTAATAGCCCAGATTGAATATATGCAGCACCCCTAAAATATCAATCTCAACCTAACTAAAGAGCCTACATAATAATATGGAGCAACTCTGGTCCTAAATAACAGACAGCAACAAAAACACCACCACCCTATTCTCTCAAAACAAAGCAAGAAATACAGCCCCTAGGGTGGTAAGAACGAAGAGCTCGATGGAGAAGGACGCCCCAGGAGAACCGAAGTTACCTGGGGTGGGTGCTGGAGCACCTTCATTAACTCCAATACCAGCAGTCGGAGCCCCTGTAACTGCGCTTGGAGAAACTGCAAATGGCGATTGAGCTGCACCGGAATATAGCATATCAACTTTAAATAGTATCAAAACTTTGTTTTAGCAGAATTCTCCAACTATTCTCTACATAACATCATATTGAGTAGGTTTATCAGGTTATGATGATTAACACCGGGTATTTGCTTAATGCACACCTTTTGCAAAGGTACATGATGATTAAAAATGTTGAACATATGAGTATATTGAGCAAAAAATCCTGGTGTATATAACCCCACCAATTATGTCTTCAATGCATGCACACAAGATGAAACACCCTGTTCGTCAATGGTTTTTAAAATTTGGTTCTTTGAAATCTACAGAATTTGGATATTTTCGCTTCGCGATTTTGAGTAGGATGCAAAAAATGTTGTATTAGTGAAATAATGTCAAATCAATGGGTAATAGTGAATAAGTATTAATTGTAGTGGTGGTTTTTTAAGACCGAATTTCAAAATCTCAAAGTAAACCAGATTTAGGGGGTGTTTTCAAAAAATTATAAGTAATTATAGTCACCTAGAATTGTGTGGAAAAACAATTTGAAGTGTTTTATTTCTCTTTTAGTAGCTTAAATAAGCTCTCATAAGTTTTAAGTTATAAGCTTCAAAGAGGATGCTTTTAGTAGCTTATTAGTCTTTTTTTTAAAAACTTTTTAACTTTTTTTGCAAACACTATCAGCTTTTTTTTTTGAATTTTCTTACAAACATTATCAACTTCTACTATTAATCACTTTTTCCATAATCACTAATTTTAATCACTTCTTTAAAACCATAAGGGTATGTTTGTTTCGGGAATCACCCGGATGGAATTAGGACTATGAAAATCACGTTCCATTATTGTTTGAGATTTAAAATTAGACTTCAAAATTATCTCCTATAAAAAGTACACATACACCCCTATTTTTCACAAAATTTAATACAATCATATCACTATTTTTTCCACTCTCAACACAATATAATAATATCATATAAATCATTATTAAACATTGATTTGACATAAAGTAAAATCTCATCCTATCAAAATCTCAAAACAAACACATAATTTTTACTATTCAACAAGACTTTCAAATTTATAGGATTTCGAAGTCATGACTTCTCCCGCACACCTAAATAAAATAAAACAAACATACCCTAAGTTTTTGCAAACACCCCCTTAGATTTTAAAATTCAAAACCTTTTTAAAATACAAAACAAACATTACCCAATGGAATAACAAGTCTCATACCCTGATTTTAGGATAGTACTGTACCATACACAGAAGTAGAATGGGGATGTTGTAATTTGTAAGAAAATATATGAACCTTAACCGACAATAAATGAGAGGACTACACATTCACGTGAAGACATGGAAGGGCGTTTTCAAAGTTTCAGAATATATATGTGTATAAAGACAAAATAAACAATGTGAACAGAAGAAAGGAAATCAGCTCAAAATCCAATGAAATTGACACCCCACTATGATCCCAAGTTATAATCCTGAGTATTTAATATTCTGAATTACGGGATAGAGTGAATCCAGATATTTTGATGAACAGATATCATGAAATTTCTACTGTATTCTAAGTTGATATATCTAGGGGAGAAATTTAAATTAGTTGATTAGATCACAGATACAAACATAAACATGAAAGCGGAACAAATTGATAGAGATATCAGATTTTAATTTAATTTACCTGGGGCAGCAACTGGCGCAGCACTCACTGTTAAAAGAAGCAACAAACAAACAAAACAAAAATCAGATCCAAAGAAAAAAAAACAGAGTGATTTCTCAGATATTCAAATTCAATGTCCATAATGCAGTGAAACCGAAAATTATTCAAATAGCCCTCAAACAGAAGTCAGGATTAACAGTGATGAGTTTTCCCCCAAATTAGCCCTAAATTTTACCAATAAACGCTTTAAAAAATTAACAATCAGGAGACAAAATTAAACCTAACAAACAGGTGAATCAAGCATTAAAAGAAGAAACTTACGAGCGCAATTGCTAATAGAAGGAGCAGAGAGATGGCAGGCAGCAGGGAGAGTCAAAGCCTTGGTCACATTGAGCGTCACGCCGAGCTGCGCGCTGTTCTTAAACGTCTCGCAGAGGCAATCGGCGTCGGTTTTAAGCACAGTCTTCAATCCCGAGCAGCACGTGCCCTCCGGCTTCTTCGCCGTGCCTCCCGCCGTCACAAACGACAGGCAATCCACCATGTTCGCCACCAGCATCGAGCAGTCCACGGCCGGAGCCGGCGCCGACGGCGCGGCGAGGATGACGGCGGAGAGGAGAGTGAAAATGGTGCAGAAAAGGGGGAATTTGAAGGTGAGTTCCATTTCTGTATGATTGCTGGGAAAAATGGTGAGTGAAGGTGGAGTGTGGAATGTGAAAGGCTGTTAGTGTATATATAAGGAGGAGTGGCAGTGGTGGGAAATGTGATGGGGTTTGAGGGGTATAACGGGAATGTGGAGGGGAATTTGGGACGCGTGGACGGAAGCGTGGAGTGAGGTGTCCTGGTTTTTCGAAATGGGCACTTGCTTGCTTTTAGTACTTTGTCAAATTTGATTAAATCTAATAACAAAAAGTTTAAAGTAACTTTTAAATAATTCTATATACTCAAAGAGAACATTTTATATTTCTTACAATAATAATTTTCATTCTAAATATTCTTTTCGTAATCTTAAAAATCACATAAATGAACAATAGCTATTACTTCTACGCGAGGAACACTTACTAGAGATCGAACATAATTTAAAAATATCATTAAAAAAATGAATATTTATTTGTGATTATTTGTAATCCGTCAAATCGTATATTATTTTCAACATCGCGAATTAGAAATAAACGATTTTAATGAGAAGTTTCAAATTTATAAAATAGAAGAGTAACCTTTTTTCAGTTACTAACCATAACTATGCTAGTTATATAATTGAAAATGAATAAACATAATATATCGATTTAAATCTAATAACAAAAAGTTGAAAGTTGGTGAGTGAAGGTGGAGAATGGAATTATGCTAGCTCTATTATATGATTGGAGAATTATTTTGAAAAATATTACGGTGATTTGTAATTAAGAATATAAAATTCTACTTTTTTTTTTTTTTTGGGAATTCTACTATTTTATTGATTTTGCGGTAGTGGGTCATTATTATTTACTTGATTTATCAAATTTACACCAATATCCAAAATTTCTAGACCATCGTGAACTATATTTCCTCCTGTCACCCTAATTAACGTGCTAATTCTTATTAAGTTTTAACACAAACACTCATATAGAATATTCCACGAATCAAGTATTCATTAGTAAAATATGATCCCAAAAAAAAAAACAGCAGATATAAATAGAGAAGAAATCGAATGAAATAAAAAGAATGACATTTTATTCATATAACAAAACACATTTATATTTATAATAATACTATTGTGTTTATATAATAGCACGGTTCAATATTTTATTTGTTATTATAAGGATAAGTATGTGTTACTTGTACTTCCGACACATGTTTATTTTTTATGATAACAAAAATCTGTGAACAAATTGTCCAATTTTACATTTGCACTCCATTTGATTCAATTCGATCCCCGAAAGATCGATGATTATTTACTAACTGAGTCCCATTATACAACTAATATTTTGTATAATTTGGCGTTATACTTTATGCTATATGCAATTACACTTAATAAATTATAGTATTAAGTATTAACTATTTTTTGTTAAATATAATAAATTATAATACTATCAGTGTATCGTATCGGAACACTTTCAGTAATCATATAGAGCATCCTATTTCATGACCTTTTGAGAATTGAGATACTTTCAATATCTTTCCACAAAATTTAAATCTAAAATCAACATAGAAATATTAAATAGACATAGTAAGTGCATTTTGAATTTTTTTTAAATAGAGCATTAAAAATTAAAAAAAGGGTTGGTCTCATGTGCACCCGGGTGCACCGAGCACTCATAGTGCATTTTAAAAGCGTGCAATTATACAAAATAGAAATGTGCAAATATTCCAAACAGATGCATGCAACTACGTTCCAATATTAACAATTGCATTTTAGATGAAATTTAAAGGCTTTCTAGTGCACTTGTATTAAAGACACCTAAGCTTCTTAAATGTCACTAGTAAACTCCTCAGTTTTATTCACAATCAATGTGAGACAAATTAAACAAATTAAAACTTATTAAATAGCAACAGGAAGACCTCTCAACTTTGATTACAAACCACTATGAGACAATACAAAATTCTTTTATTAACAAAATTCTAACACGTATAAAAATAGAAATAACTTTAAATAATCAACAACAAAAAATGAGAATGATGGAGATGAAGTTGCCCACGTTTCATGAGAATCATTATATTCCCTGCCACACTAATTTTTGATATACCAGAAATGCTGTTTCTTTATTCTTTTTCATGAAGCTTTGAGAGCCTTGCCTTTTCTGCACTACTTATTCCAGATGTCTGTTAACCTGCCATCAGTTTCTGAACTACGAAAAGCTCTTTTCATCATCAAGAAAGATGGAGCATATATTCCAGTTATGATTCATCATAATGGGTTGATACAAGAGTTGTCAAAAAAAGGCCAAACTAGTAAATACAGAATATTCCAAGTGTTGTAAAACATGAAGGTAGGTGTTTAAACTCATGTAGTTCAAAGACCTCTGAATAATTTAAACTTTTTAACAATATTCACAAAGCAAATATACATGGGAGCAAGGGGCAACCTTGACCAAGGAGAACGGATAAGTTATCGTCTTTGGACAAGAGAGACGATGACAGCAACGTCGTCCAGCTTGCCACCCGTGTATCCTGCAAATCCAGCTGCACGAGCATCATCTGCAAATGGGGATTTCGCAGATGGAGAACTACCCATCTCTTGTGCCTTCAGAGCAAGTTTCTCTGCTATTTCCTGAAAATTAAGATAATGAAATATCATCAATGCAATGATCAAATAATAGAGCAAATCTATGTGAAGTTAAAGGCTCAGATCATTGTCATGTTGAGCTTTACTCAGAATAGTCGTACGAAACATGATGAAATACACTTAAGCTTTACTCAGAATAGTCGTAATATAAGTACGAAACATGATGAAATACACTTACCAGTGAGGGATGATATCATTTTTGGTCCCTAAAGTTTACATTTTTCCTGTTTTGGTCCCCTCTTCACTCACTATCAAATTTAGTCCTAGAAGTACACTTTTACTCTGATATTTGGAATCATCTTTAGTTGGTCATCCGTTGACTGACGGAATCCACTATTTGGGGTGATAAATGTAATAAAGGGTTTTTTTTTTATAATTATATTTAAGTAAAAAAAATTAATAATTACATTTAGCACTCCCAAATAGTTGATTCCGCAAGTCATAAGAGTGGGACCAAATGTGGGAGCAAAAGTATACTTCCATGATCAGATTTGATAGTGAGTTAAAGAGGGGGACAAAACAAGAGAAAATGTAAACTTTAGGGACCAAAAATGGTATTAAGTCTATTCAGTGAGATTGCCTTCATCTATGGTTCATGAACAAACTAGTTATAGCCTAACCCTTAGTTTAAAAATCAACTGATTTAAAATAAAAAGACGAGTTTAAGCAAAACTATTGTACCTGCAGCTTTTTACCAGCAGCAAGTGACTTCATGACTATCAACGAAATTTCTTGATCATAGAGATTGTCAAGAAGACCATCGGTTGCAGTAATAATTACATCCTCCTCCTCAAGCTCAACTGTGTACAACTGAGGTCAAACAGAAGGATCACATACACACAATAAATTTACTAATACAGCCTCACCACTTCTTAAAATGCAGTTTTTCAGTAGTTTAGACAAGGGTGTACCTCTGCAAGAGAAGACGGGTCATCGCCTTTTTCAATTTGCATAGGGAAATAGAATGCATGGTTCATAGGCGAAGATCTCTTATGAATGGCACCATTACGTAGAACAATAAATCCCGAGTCCCCAACATTAGCCACATGAAGAGCCTGACAATTGTTTATCAGTTGACAATTTGCAATCTTGGTTTCGCAAGAAAGGAGTGTTGTGATTATGAACCAAATTGCTTTTTGAAAATTATTTGAGTTTAAACTAGCGAAGCTTTGAGTCTCCTAATTCTTTATGTAAAGATATAAACCAAATGAGGAATAAATCAATCATCAACAAAGAGTAAAGGCAAGTATGGGTTTTTCTAGTTACTGAGGGGGTTCTTGGTCATTCTTTACTGGGATTGGTAAAGGGATCGAATATGGGGTAATTATGGTGGTTAATGAGAATAACTGGTGATCAATTCATCTTCATCATACTTCGTACGAGATAATGGAACTCAAAATAGGTTTATCATACCCCATTTTGATTAACCGCCTCCCTTCTAGAATCATTTCTCCTGGATCATTCTACTATTCCTCAACCAACCATCTTTTTTATCCCCAATTATTCCGAAATTAGAACAAAACACTACCAGTGTAACCATTATTCTCATTACTATCCATTATTCACGATTCTCGTTACCATTCCCATTGAAGAATTTGAACCAAGCGCCCCTGATTTCATTTTCTTGTCCACCTTTGTTTATGAAAAATATGTCCAAAGATAATATCATAAATACTAGATAACAAGTAGCATTATTAACATGAAGTATCAACGAGAATTTTTAACTTTGTATATGCTGATACCTGACCATTTAATTGAGCAATCAAAACTGTCGAGGATCCAGGAGAGTCAGTTTCAGCAACACTGTTATTAAGCAATTCCACAGGGTTGCTAATTGAATCACCATTTTTAGTGAGCCTTTCACAATTTTTTATGAGTTCTTGGGCATAAACTCCTGGATCAGTCCCTATATAGTTCAAGTAAGAGCTTTCATTATTTTAATGAAAAGTTTTGTGAGATGAGGAAAAGAATACATATGAAAGATAATATGAGGATGCAATACCTTTGAGTGACCACAGACCAACCCCATCAGCTATGCCTATCCATGTTTGACCAGAAACGAAGTATGCATCCTCTCCACCTGTCAACACCTGGAATTTATTATTATTCGAATTACTCGCCTGTATTTTGTGATGTCAATGGCATAACAAACTTAAAGCGTGTTTCAAACTCTGGGCATGTTTTGAAACACAACTAGAATAGTGAGAAACATTTATTTCTTAAGTTGGTAAGACCCAACTTTTTCAAAAAATAAGTGCTTCTTGAGTGTAGTGTTTCAAAACACCACCTCTATATAGGGGAGCAGAATCACTTTTTGTCAAATGTGAGAAGTAGCTTTTGAAAAGAAAAAAAAGTGAACCTGCTCCACTTTAAAGTGTTTGTAAACACCACCTTAATGCATCTGCAGTAAAAAAGCTCAATTTTTTTGATAACTCGGTATCCGCCAAAAACCGACTAATCCGGGGGGCCAGAACCCACCGTCCACTAGCGGGGGCCCCACTTCAAATCAGAGCAGAGCTCTGTATGGACTGACCCATCTCAAGACCTAGAGGGTTTCGAACTTGAGACCTAGAGAGGAGCATACTCCTAAGTCCCAAACCTACACAACTTGGTCAACCCTTGGGGGTTGGTAAGAAATCTCAATTAATTCGAAGTAGTTGGCAGACATCCTAGAACTTGTTAGTAACAGCAACAGTTCATTGCTTTTGATTTCTATTTTATGCCATGAAAATTCAAAACTCGTATGCACATACATCTGATTTTTCTTATAAAATGGATGCAAAAATTTCCATCAGTGATAATCTAGAAATAAAATTTAGGCAAATTGATTGTATGCTTTATCATGCGCGATACTCTAGCATTAGCTAAAATGATCTTTTTGACACAAACAATATTAGGAATATGAAATCAAGCTTTTAAAACATGAGATAAAATAAAAAGAACCACTGACATACTGTAATAAGTTCCAGTTTCTCTACCAGGGGCATTGATGGAAAATGCCACTCATTTCCAGAGCCTAATTTAATTTATTTATTTATTTCAAGTGTCATGCTTTTCAACAAAGATCAATATTTGTGCCTCAACAATTTTTGACTTCAAAGGAAGATTAATTCAAGATGAAATTCCAGTTAAGCATCACCAAACTTGTTTAGTTTTGCAGCCCCACTAAGCATGCAAATGGCTACATAACTTGTTTCTTACTAAAATGGAGGCTTAATGTAAAGGATGTTTTCATGAGATACCTTAGAGGGATGTAGCAAACGAGCAGCTCCAGAAGATAGAACAAGTTTTGTCATTAACATCTCTTGGCTGTCAAAAACTTTACATTAGACGCGCTATAAGATGCAAAAGAAAAAATATCAGATTTTGACATCTCAAATAAAATTGAACTTCACCATGTTGCTCATAAAAGATGGACTAAAATAGCAAATGAAGACAGCAGACAAAAAACAAGAGATTAAATGTCGGATGCAATGTATTATGAGTGGAAGCCGACTATCAATAATGTAATGGTAATCGCGTTCTTATAAAGAACCACAAGCATTGAATTTTACCGGGTCAATTTAAAGTAAAAATCTAATAATCAATAGAAGATAGTTTAATTACTTGGATCAATTGTTCAAAATACCTTTTCATTATAGATAATTTTTTAACTTTCCATATATAGAAAAAAGAAATAGAAAGAGATAGACTAGAAATGGATAGTCTCAGTCACAAACCTCATTGGAATAGATTCAGTCACTGTTTCTTCATGAACTGATGCTTCTACGAGGTCACCACCCTGCACATCATTATCAACTTCAGTCCTTTGAGATCCGGAGATAAATGTTGAAGCATGTTGTTAAGATATAAATATATACTTTACTTTCATTAATTCTTCATTTAGCAGAGAAAGAGTCGTCTTTTTATTCAATACTGAAGCATACAGAAACTCAATATATTAAAACACTCGGAGCACCTATGAATTTTCAAATATACACTTCAAAGTTATGAGGGCTCAAAATAGGAGCATTGAAAGTTAAATGTAAACAATCAGAGACAAAATGATGTGTATATATAAGCTCTGATTGGTTATAGGTAGTAATCACATTATCCATTCTAAGCCATAAATATGTGTGTGTGTGTGTAAAAAAGTAGAAACAGAATGCAATTTGGTTTGATTAAAGCCTATTAATTTAAAACTATGATATTCAAATACATAATAAAAATTACGTTTGAACTTGTTGGAATGAATTTGTTCAAACACCTCACATGAGCTATTTTTTTTAATCATTGAGTGGATTTTAAAATTTATCCGATAAAATGGAGTCCTTTAAAACCCTTCACCAAATGTCCCCCCAAACTTAAATCCTTCCATACAAATGCAACATAGAAGAATTCCTAATTGCATAGGTTGGTAACAGCAAAAACAAATTATCATGCGATTTGCTTCTCGCAAACCAAGTTCTGAGTAAGCTGTATGTGAATGTCAATTTTAGGTTAGAGTCTTTGGATATATCTGAAACTGGGATTCGGTGAATTTTTTTTTTTATCTCTAGTTCACAACACATGTACCCAATCATCACACAATAATGCAGAAAAAATTGTGTTAAATCTATATAGAAGCCTCCACAAAAAGCAAGAAATATGAAACTTGAAGAAAATTATTTTAAATGGACTTTAAGAAAAAGAAGAGAAAAAAGGAAAGGACTTAAAATTTATTACGTCAGGGTAAAGAAGTTCATAACTAAAAGGATCTATTATTAGCAAAGAAAACCGACAAGTTATGTTCCTCTTGCCTCTTTGACAGCAGTATATTATTGCATTTCAAGACACATGGGATGCAGCCCAAAGAATATTGGCAAGGAGAGACTTGACATTCCTTTAGCAAGGAATGCGTTGCTAAATTAATGTTTTAAGCTATTTATGTTTTTATGTGACGTAATATATTTGAAAAAACTGTGAATTCAGTATCTATGACTTGCGGTTACGATCAACTGATTCAACTCACCGCTTTTTGGTTCTCAGATCCATCATCTTCTCTGGATTCTTCATCTGTAACAACACCAGTTTCCACTTCAAGAACTGAGTTGGCTTCCAACTGTGGAGACATGGTCATTAACTGTATCGTGTCTTTTTCACTTCCAGCTCCAGAAGCATTTTCTTCCATTGTAGGGGATGTGGCCTCAGCATCAGATGCGTCACTTGCACTGCCATTGGCCATCACATTTTGCACCTCAAGGTCCTCCATATCATTCATGTCATTTTTGCTGCCCTTTCCAAAAACATAATATATCAGATTTTTTTAAATTTATATTTCAAATAAATTTATGTCCACGATGTTGCTATACAAAGATGGTCTAAAATACAGAGATGCTCTACATTTTGCTCCAGGTGATGCTTATACTGTTTGTGAATATTGCATAACTTAGAGTCATATTGCTGAAACAAAAACCACAGAATGCATATCGAGGAAGGAATGTAGATAGTAAAAAACCTTATTGGAGTAGATTCAGTCACTGTTGCTTCATGTACTGATGATTCTAGGAGGTAACCACCCTGCACATTGTCATTAACTTCAATCCTTTCAGATCTCAGAATTGAGTGTTGAAGCATGCATGTCGTTAAGATGTAAACTAATATTTTCAAAACACAGATTCGTCATTTATCACAGAATATTAGTGCATTTCAAGACACACTGAATGCAGCCTAAAGAATATTGGCAAGGATAGGCTTGACATTCCTTTATCAAGGTATCCATTGCTATTTCATGCTTTATGCTGACAGAAGTATATTTATTAAAATGCATTTCAACTCTTTTTTGAAAATCTGTGAAACGGGTATCTGTGTTTTAACTTGTGCTTATGGTCAAGTGATTCAACTCACCACGTTTTGGTTCTCAGATACATCATCTTCTCTGGATTCTTCCACTGTTCCAACACCAGTTTCCTCTTTAAGAACTGATTCGGATTCCAATCGAGGAGGCATAGTCAATAACTGCATCGTATCTTTTTCACTTAAAAATTCAACAGCCCCATCTAGCATACCACTCCCAGCTCCAGATGCCTCGTCTTCCATTATAGGGGACTTGATCTCAGCATCAGAAGTATCACTTGCATTGCCATTACTCATCACACTTTTCATCTCAAGGGCCTGAATTTTTTGCATCTCAAGGACCTCAACTTTTTGCATCTCAGCCTGCAAATTCTGTTCCTCAATCTCTTTTGACAAATTTATAGCTGGTTCAGACTGAGGGGAGGGAGACACCAAATTACTATCAAATCTTTCTCTACCATCTTCATTGGTCTCAATTTGCATCTCAGTTTCAACGTTCTTATGTTCAGAAATCGGAGACTCGCCTGTTGTGACAGCAATCCCCTCAAGAATACCATTGTCAGGTACACCAATAATTGGCTCGGTAATTGGAGCTTCTTCAACACTTTCCTTTCCCAAAAACTCTGTTTTTGTAATATTATTCTCCACTTTAGCATCATCACTCTCTACTATAGAACCCTCATCAAGTATAGAAGACTCCACAGGACTTGAATCCTCACTCTCTTCATTCATGCCTTCTTCTGCATCCTCAATGTACTCGTTGTCTACATTTTGAGTAGAAAAGTCTTGCGTTTCTCCACCAGAAGTTAAGACAGGCAATTCAATATCACTTGAACTTTCCAATAAATTCTCTGAGGATTCACTTTCTCCCTCAACAATAGCAACTATACTGCTTCTACTATGTACTGAATTAGTAAAATCATCCACCTCGGTTACCTCTCTATCTGCTTTCTTTTCTATTAGTGAATCTTTCACTACACCAGATTCATCTACACATTCCCCTTCTATTTCCTCTACTACAGTCTTGGATTCTTCAATTTTAGCATTTTTTGCAACTTCAATTGGGTCCCCGAACCGAAACAAAAGACTACCATCTGAATGCTCTGCCAACATAATCACAAAACCCACAATATCAGAAGCAAATCCAAACAAGAACACGCCAAAAAATAAAAAATGAAATCAAGGAAATAGATTAAGCAGTAGGGCGAAGTAGAAGCTACAACAACAGCAAACATAAGGTAAGAAAAACAAAACAAAACCCCTGAAATCAACAGATTGAACAGAGGCGATCTAATTAAGAATGTTGATAGTGGAAAAGGGGTTACCGTGAGTGGAAATAACATCAAATTCTGAAGAAGAAGAAGAAGATGAGCAGAGGAGGGTGAGATGATGTGGTCTTTTTCTTATTCTAATGATTCTTGAATTGTGGGATGAATAATAATGGTTTGGAGGCAAAATTAAAGGCATGTTATAGTTGGTAGTAGGGGATCGGAAATCCAAGAATCGGCAGAAAAAATCAGCCATTGCTGCTTGCTACTGAGAATTGGGAAAAGGGTCGCTAGATGTTAAAGTACATAATTACAATTTGGAGAAATTTTGCTGATTTTGGCCGTGGATAAAGAGAGAGGGAAAAAAGACAAGGGCAGTTGTGTTAGCGAGTGGCTAAAGAAAATTGGTGGGAAGCAGCAGATGAATACAAGCACATATGCAGATTTTGCAAAGGGATAAAAATGAGATCTCATGGACTAATTTTTAGGAAGAAGGTGGTCTCTACTGTAATCATTATAATGAAATCTGTACACTCCAAAAATCCCAGTAAATTTTAGTTTTAGCATCGACAAGATTGGAACATGTGTTATGTGTATTGATTTTAAATTAATTATTGATCGCAAATTTACAGAAACAAAAAATATTGATGAAGATAACATGTACTTAAAAGAAATCTTGAATTCTGGGTTATGATAATTGTCGAACTTCCGTTGCAGATTTGTCAATTTCAGTTTATGAACTTTTGATTTTGGTAGATGTAATTGAGTTGCACGTACAATGGGAGATATCATTCACGAAACAAGTTCAGTGGTTTAAGGCAAACAAGAACACGGCAAAAAAAAAAAAAATGAAATCAAGGAATTAGATTAAGTCGGTTGGCCCAAGGGCGAAGTAGAATTTGAACAACAACGAAACAAAGGTTAAATTGAAAAAAACTTTTTATATTTTTGTATGTTATATTAAAAAATAAATATTTATTTATAAAATATTAAAATTATACCGTAATTTATAAACAAATCTTATATTAAAATAAAAGATAGAGTTTGTAGAGGGTGAGATGATGGCGTTGTGGATTAATTCTAATGATTCTTGAATTGTGGGATGACGATAATGGATTAAGGCAAAATTAAAAGGCATGTTAATGAATTTATAGGGAGAGAAATGATATTGAGATAAAAAAATAACATTATATTAGAGGTTTGGAAAAAAATAATAAAAAAAAAAAAAGTGATTTAATAAATAATAAAAATAAGAAATTTTCTGATTTTGGCCGTGGCTTTTAAGGAAAAAAGACAAGGGCAGTTGTGTTCGAGTGGCTAAAGAAAATTTCTGGGAAAAACACAGATGAAGGAATAATATTAAAATAATAGATAGGAAAAAATTTTTATAGTATTTAATGGATGAATTTTTGGGATAGAAAATGAAAATTACTGAAATAATATTAAAATAATAGAAATGTTGTTTTTTCCAAAAAATCCCATGGAAATTTTAGTTTTAGCATCCACACGGATTGGAACATAAGGTTGGTGGTTTGAATCCGCTTACAACATCATTTAATTTTACTTTTAATAACCAATGCATTTTTCAATATTTGAACCCAGGTTACAACATGAAAACACATGTCACTCGCCACTTAGCTATAACATATTTATTAATTAATATTTTTACTAAATTTTTTATTCATATTATAAATTACAGATTTTAATGTAATTTAAAGAGTATTACATGCAAAATTAAAACGGTAGTATATTCAAAACATAAAAAAGATAAATTCTGAAGGATATTAAATCAAATCGAAACAGTATTATAAAAAAAAATAACATTACATAAAAAAACGTAACAGTATTTCATTTGAAACTAAACTTATTTTCATAATATTATTACACTAATTATATAACCGTATAACATTGATCACATAAAATTACTACACCACATAAAACATGGGTTATTATGGAGTAAAAATACAATAACATTCATAAACTCATGATAGTATTACATTAATCACATAACAGTATTACACTAATCACATAATAATATTACACCAGAAAATTGGGGTTCCTATGGAGTAAAAAAAGGGTAATACATACAAACTCATGACAATATTATATTAAACACATAAAAATATTACACTAATCATATAACAGTATTACACCACAAAAAATCGGAGGGTGTTATGGAGTAAAAATAGAGTAATACACATAAACTCATAAAAGTATTATACTAATCATATACAGTAAAAACTTCATACGATTATATTACCGGGACCAAGAAAAAATAATACTATCGGAAGATTATTCCTAAATAGAGTTTTACATAGAAAAATATTATTTTTTCTTTAAAAAAATATAATACAAGTTATACTACATGTATGTAAATTCATTAATAAAATATTAGCCCAAGAAATTATACATTTGTATATATATTAAATAGTATTTTTTTTTTAACCAAATTTTGCACACTCCAAATTTTTTTTAATTATCTATCTTTTTTTTTTTTTGCACCCGTAAAAAAAAATCAAAAATTATTCAACTTGTGAACTGCACGAGCATAATTCGTAATTCGTAAATGACTTGCTTATCATGCGTTATTGATGATAATTGAGCTTGATAATTGAACTTCTAAATAAATAGCTCGAACTCAAGATTCAATTGCATTTTGTACCCCCAGATCGTACAGACAATTTTTCACATTTTCTGAAGCTCATTAAAAAAAAAATGATAAAATTTTGCCAAAAATTTGAAAATCGTTGCTTATTTTTTGTGGGCTTGTATTTCTTCAGATCTTTGCATAAATTGAGTCCAAAAAAATCGAAGAACATAAAAACATTTGCATGAAAGAAACCTGTGGTAATGCAAGAGGTCCACGTGGACAGGAGAAGGATATGGATTTGGTATTCTGATTGGCCAAAAGTCTATCCATGGGAGATGCTTAGATATCACTTATCCTAGGTGGCTCCATTCACAACTCTCCTTTTGATTTCCCTCTCAACAAATACTATCACCATTCCTTTATTCACCCATTCCTATTCTTTCTCTCCTTAAAAATTTTGGCATCAAACACATGGCTTCCACATCTGCTGCATTGGTAAATGGCCTAGGATCTGCCTTCTTCACCGCCGGCAAGAATAGCCATGCATTGCTGTCCGCCCCCGTCGCCGCAAGAGTTGGTGGTGGTGCTGTTGCCGCTCCCAAGAGGTTCATTGTGGTGGCCGCCGCCGCCACTAAGAAGTCTTGGATCCCCGGGGTTAAGGGCGGTGGCAACCTCGTTGACCCCGAGTGGCTCGATGGCTCGTAAGTTGCTTTCGGTGTATATCTTAAATGACCTATTGAATTTTGGTGTTTCATCTTATGTTTCAGTTCTTTTGATGCATGACAAGTGTAGTTAATGATGATTTGTAATGTTATTTATTACACTTATCCTATATCAAAAGCGGTGGAACACGAGATGAAACATCAGATCTGTACTAATAGTCTAATATATGATGGCATGCATTACCCTAGCTCGTGCGATTTTTGCGATTAACGTTTGCATGAACCCGATTGTAGGCTCCCCGGTGACTACGGGTTCGACCCGCTTGGGCTCGGAAAGGATCCGTCTTTCTTGAAATGGTACAGAGAGGCTGAGCTGATCCACGGCCGGTGGGCCATGGCGGCCGTCCTCGGCATCTTCGTCGGCCAGGCGTGGAGTGGCGTCGCCTGGTTCGAAGCAGGTTCCGACCCAAGAGCGGTGGCGCCATTCTCGTTCGGAACCCTGCTCGGGACTCAGCTCCTTCTCATGGGGTGGGTGGAGAGCAAGAGGTGGGTGGATTTCTTCAACCCCGAGTCGCAGTCGGTTGAATGGGCGACGCCCTGGTCGAGAACTGCGGAGAACTTCGCCAACGCCACCGGAGATCAAGGATACCCCGGTGGCAAATTCTTCGATCCGTTGGGCTTAGCTGGTACAACCCAAGACGGAGTTTATATAGCGGACACGGAGAAGCTCGAAAGACTCAAGCTTGCTGAGATTAAGCATGCAAGGCTTGCAATGGTGGCCATGTTGATTTTCTACTTTGAAGCAGGCCAAGGGAAAACACCACTTGGTTCCCTTGGCTTGTAAGCTAAGCCTTTGATTAATTGAAACAACAGCTGTTGTACAAACAAGACATTTGTAATTTAGAGAGAGTGAAACTCGAACCTCAATTGATTGTTTTTGGTTCCGAGTCCTCAATTAGGATCCACTGTTACAATTTAGTTTTTCATTTTGTGTTTCATTCAAAACACGAAATGACTAACCGAACTATAACAGGGGATCGTACGCCTTCCATTTCAGTCGTCTTAATACTCGTTTAATAACTGGAAATGGAGCATGCTCTTAATACTAAAAGCACAACATATAGATAGACAAGTTGGGTAATTTAAGTGAGTTAATCACTGGTTCAAGTCACCTGGAGGTAATGGAGAGGGGTTGAGAAAAACCCCACAACATTTAGATATATTAAAGTAGACTGAGTCCTGATACCATCAATTTTCAACTCAAGAAAAATAATAAACTCGAATCTGGATCACATTATCCTCTACTGATTATCAATCTGACTTTCGAACAAATGCCAGTCCCAACCCAACTCATAGGAGCAATGGTACAAAGCAGTTTGGAGGTTTTGCTAAACAAACACCGATAATTATAATGAATTAGTGCTGAAAAAATACCCAAGCGATGGATCATTCACTACTCCCCATAGCCATCAAGAATTCACCTTCACAAACAACTTCACCACCTACATATGCTTTTCCTTCCATCTTTGCAATTCCAAAGCGTTTCTGGAGCTTCACGAGGTTCATTCTCATTACTAAGGTATCCCCTGCAATAACAGGCTTCCTGAATCGTACTTTGTCAACTCCAGCAAAGAAGAAACTATCACGTGACCCTCCCACCTCTGGCTGTAGCATAACTAAGCCACCAACCTGAGCCATTGCCTGAATGAAGCGGTAAGACGAGTGTCAGTTATAGCAATTCCTTCAGGAACTTAATGCTAGTAATATCAACTGTAGCCTTTGTTATCTTACTACTATAACAGTTCTCAGTTAAGTTTTAAAATGGGGAAAATAGGTTTCTTAGTCATCTGGGTTACCCTTATTTCACATTCAGTAAGAATTGAAAATAGTCATGTAACTTACATTTATTTGACATTTTAGTCTAGTAACCGTCTATGGGACATGTGGACAAATCAGACTATGCCACGTTATAGTCAATCAAATGTTTCACCTCTTGCAGCCGTTCACCAGACGAAAATGTCGAACAATTGAAAGTTGCCTGATTATTTTCAATTAGTGAAAGTTGACAGGGCTGAAACCAAAATAGGGGTAACTTACGGGACTAAAAAAACTATTTCCCCTTAAAAATGCTATTTAATGAAAGTATGATATTAGATAATCTCGTTTGAAAGATCGTGAAAATCCAAACAAATGACCTAACATTCTGGCATTGGGCCAATTTGCCTTCAAAAGTTGCTAGATGGTAAAAATTGTTTAATGCAGGAAAAGAACGCAGTTGATCAATAAATAATACAATCAGAATGCCAGAGAGAGATGTAATTCAACCAGGAAGCAGCAGAGAGGAAATTCCAATCAGTTATCTGGGAACAAAGCTGAAGTCTCACTGTCCACCAATGAGCACTTTGAAAAATGTTTTGAGAAAATTAAATGCAATTAAAATAGGTAGAATATTGAACATAACTGAAGTAGCCAGCATAATGTTGATGAATTCTGCAAGTCTACAGTAGACATCGCTTTCTACTTAAAGCATAATAATTTTCCAAAGTTCAATGCACATATATATTTCATGATTTTTATCGTATTATATTATGCTTATAGTTCTCTATGAATTAAATATATCCGAGGTATGCTTATGATTATCATTTGTGGATGCATTTCCTCTTAGATTTAAAAATATTGATACCTAGATTATGATCTATTCTTTTGCACCTTATTATTAAAAGGCACGCTTCTACTTCTAGGCTCTAGGAATCCTTTGTGCTTTGCATCTTTAATGACCATGACAGTACTTTTTACTGAAATACAAATGAAAAATAATCAAATGAAAATGTGACAAAGTCTAGCTCTACGCCTAGGATACCTTTAGAGTCTAAAAAATTAAAGCTTTTCAGACTGCATGGTAAATTGGTAATTATAAAGCCTATAGACTTGTATCTCCAGTAAACTCTACATGGTGGAACCATGTGAGGCAGTGGATTAAGAAGTTTAGTGATCAATGTCAACTAAAAATATGGTATACTATAAATATGTTATATTTTCTGACTAAAGCTTTCCCTGTGAAGAAATACTCGTGCATACACTCATAATAATTCAAGGAGACTTGAAGATAGCAGCCAAGTATAAGTTCTTGTGTCTTTTAATTAGACAAGAGGAAAAAATTTGCAGGGGCATTTCTGAGCCTTCTCTATAATTTATATCCCTGTTCAGGGGCATATCATCCATCAGAAACCCCAAACTTATAAAAGAAAATCTTAAACCCATATGTAATTAACTGTTAAAATCTAATTTTTATTATTTAAATCTTGATTTGTAATTAATTGTGCTTCCAAGATTAATTGTCTAGCTCCGCCCTTGTCTCCGATTCACTGCAAAAGGAATGTATATACATAGACCTGAGCATATGCACCTTGTATGACTTAGCCATAAACTTTTAACTTTAGTAGACAAAATTTAGACTAACTTACATCAGACTTTTTTATGTATTCAATACAGGGCCAATTCCATGAAATCAGACGTCAAATCTTATATTAGGCTGTTGGAATATGTAAAAACTATTCCCGTCCCCTGGCAAAACCTCTAAGCACTTATCATCTCATCTTAGTACAAAGCAAAAACATGCATCAAACACATGGTATTTACCATGTAAAACATACTGAAACACAATTTTCAAGAGTGAAACTAAGAGAGCATTAGACCTTTCTTTTATTTTTTCCTGAGAAACTATAAGAAAAATTTGTGCAGATGCTTTAAGGTGTAATTGAACCCGCCTGATTTGTTAATTATTTCAATCTCTGTCTCAATCAAATTTTCACTCACATAAACTAAGGCTGCCAAGATTTATGATGCAGTAGTGCTTAAATATAGGTTTACCGCGAAAAAAAAAAAACAATGATGAATCTGCCATAGATTGATTGTTTGAGTTTTAACTCCATCTCACAGGAACTTTCCTCTATCTACCATACAATTAAACATTCATGTAATGTAAGTTCTAGACCAATGATATGCAACTCAGAAAAAGAGGCACCATCAAACACAATGATCTTTTTTTGGTTGACTTGTATATGTTCTACTCCTAATTTTCAGATGCAACTCCATAATCAGATGCATAGTGTTTAAATACATCAAAAACTCATAATTTCAGTTGCATCAACCAATGCTAGCATGAAATCATATAGCAACAATCATATCCTAGACAGATCATTAGTTGTAATATGCATCAGAGACTGAAACATCTATAATCACTCAGAAAAGGTTAAAATATAGCAGTATGTGATACTGTGATCACAGTGAATTACCTCAACCATGAGCACACCAGGCATAATTGGCCTCTCCGGGAAGTGGCCAGGAAAGAAATTATCATTTATAGTAACATTCTTGATAGCCACAGCAGAAACACCAGGTGTGTACTCAATCACTCTATCCACCAGCAAGAACGGAAAACTACATCCCAAAACATAATACCAAAAACAAAAATCAAACAACAATAACATCACAATCAATTGAACAGTAATTAAGATTAGCTTAGTGGAAACTAACCGGTGAGGCAAAATGTTGCGAATCTGATTGATGTCCATGACTGATGGAAATGCAGGGTACTCTGAAAAGAGAGGGAAAATAAACATAAATTCTAATAAATTTCAAAACAAAAGGGAAAACAGTTAATCTCAGGAGAAAACGAGATTCCATACTCAATTCAATGGGAATTTCCGTAGAGGAAGACTCGTCGGCGGTGGAATTGGCGATAAAGCTTTTGGTTGGCTTCTTAAATTGGGAGGCGGCGACATTGGATCTGGAGGTGCACAGAGGTTGCTTAACAGAAATAGAAAATGGGAGAGCATTGTCAGCGGTTTTCTTGGAAATTGGTGAAGATGAAGAAGTGAGGGCGGAGAAGATGGAGTGTGAGAGAACAGTGGACGCCATTGTGGAGTGATAATTGGTAGCAGAGAAGATTGGAAACGTTATAGGTGAAAAGGGGGCGAGATAAACAAGGTGGGAATTTGGTGGGAGCTAGTGAGAAGGGGGCGGAGACATCAAGAACACAAACAACAAAACCGTTGGTAATCGTTAGACAATTAAAACCCAAACCCAAAATATAAATTTATCACAATTTTTGGTGATAGTTATAATAAAAATGAAATATTATGATGTGAGAATTTTTCGTATATTTTGTAAAAAATGTGTGTAATTATTATTTAGGTGTTTAGGATGGTTGGGGCTATGTATATCGGATTTGGATCCTCTCCATTTTTTTGTGTAAATTTCTTGTAAATTTTGAAGACAGAAAGACACAATACAGGGGTCTGACACTTTATATTTTCTTATATTAATTTATTAAGTGTTTTTCTCTTTTCAAAATTTACAAGAAATTTATGGAAACGAAATGTAGAGGATCCAAATCCATGTATATCCTTTGAATTTGAAAATAGGTATACTGTACAAATTTGTATAGATACAAATCAATCAATTTAGGAAATTAATTAATTTGTGGGTCTAACATGACCCGGTCAAGCGGGTCAATGATGGGTTGAGTAAAATAAAATTGGGTCTCAATTAAGATTTGTATGTATACAAATTTGTATCCTAGACTTTATCTTTCACTTTACACTGAAAAAGTGTGTAATTATTATTGTCATTATTATTATTTGGTGATATTTTCATTATTACTCCTATTTAGTTTCTTAAAGATAGGGGCTATGTAACAAAAAGAATAAAAATAAAATAGTAGGGGCTATGTATTAATTTTTTTATTTTTTTTTATTTTTTGAAAGGCTATGTATTAAGTTTTTTTTTTTTTGACAGGCTATGTATTAAGTTTTTTTTTTTTTTTTGAAAGGGTGTATTAAGTATTTAAGTTCCTAGAATTTGAATTTTCCAATATAGATCGCATAACTACATTCTGTTTAATAAATAAATACTCCCCTCTCTTCAATTTAAATATTACTTTACATAATCAGTTGTAAATTAGATGTTGCTTTTAGAGCCGGCAATTTGGGCTTGGCCCGGCCAACCCGAGTCCAAGTATGGGCTGGGCTAAAAAATTAGAGGCCCGAAAAAAACCGGGCCTATTTGGCCCTGCCCATTTGGCCCATGGGCCTAATAGGTTTGGGCCAATTTGGCCCGACGGGTCATGGGCCGCCCGTTTGGCCCGATAAATTTTATTAAATTTTTTTATTTGTAATTCTTTATACAAACTATAAAGACTAAAGAAATTCATTTTTTATAATTTGTCAAACTACGAGTTCTTTTGATATAATTAACAATCACAATCAACAAAATAATACTCAAATTAATGTTGCCAGATACATAAGATTGTATTTTAATAACTATAATTATTATTTTATTTTTTTAATCAGAAAATAAAATAAATTGATAAGGGTAGAAAAATACCCAAAAGAATTACAAAGAAATAATGTAATTTTATAAAGTAAATAAGATAATTAAATTAAAAAAATGGGCGGATCGCCCCGCGCCCATGAGCCATGAATCGGGTCATTTGCATTTTTAGTAAGGGTTAGATGATGATGGGCCCGACCAATGAACATAACTTGCCCGATAAATGGGAAATTTGGTCGGGCCCGGGCGACCCGTTTTGCCAGCTCTAGTCGCTTTGCATTTCTCAGTGCTAATTACTTAGAATAAAACTTAAATAATGATAGTCTCCAAAGTCTTAGATTAAAGTCAATAGTTTTTTTTTTAATATTTGACGAAGTAGAATAGCTCAAGTGATTAAAGTACCACTATCTATATCGTGAGGTTATAAATTTATGTCACTATTTGTTCTATTAAAAATAAATATTTTTCTTAATATTTGTATATTGGTCTAAAGTAATGTATATTTTAAACATGATGGGGTAAAATTTTGTATGAGTTCATTTCATGAAATGGGAAGTTGGATCCCCTTTCGTGGGGGTTCCTCCTTTTTAAACATCTACACCATTCATTTTAATTTCTAGAGAACTTGTCATGTCATTCAACCTTTCGAGTCTCGATTTGTTTCGTAAACTAGTTGCTTCAATTCCTAGAATCTAACTATCAAGCTAATTTCAAACTTGTCTCACTTTCTTTTTATCAGTCTCACAATTTCTATGTCTTTACCAAAAAAAAGAATTCATAATGTTTACAGTCTATGAGAAAATAATCTTGCCACCACTCCATTTGCCCAAACACTTGTTCCAATAGGAAGAACCATCAATTGAAGCATCTTCAAAGCTTGGAAAATGTCACCTACCTATCATACTCCCATTGATTAAACCTGTCTAATTGTGAGACCAACTGATCAAAACAGAGACGACCAATAATTATGAACATACGTTCGTCAAGGAAGGTCAATTTGGATATATGCTCTCAACAACTCGACTCCACTTTCTTTTTGAGTTATTACAACTTCTTCATTTTTCCATTTTCAAGCATTTCCGGCCCCCACTATTTCACCTGCAGAGATTAATTTTTCTTTTTTGCTACTCGGAGATGAACTCTATTATACGTCTTGAGTTTATCTAGGTAATTGATTCATGGGATTTTTATAAATTTTAGCATTGTTTTTATTGTCAACAAACAGAGAAATATGAAGAAAAATCTAATTTTAAAGGATAATAATTTTAATCACTTAGCTCCATGGTTAGCCATGGACCTTCTTTTCCTAACCATGTGGCACATGTGAGATATATGAGCAAGATGGTAAGTAAAATATCATCATATGGTGTAGGCAACCAATGACCCATTTGCAGTCCCCAACGAAGAAGTTTCCGATGAATTTGAGCAGTGGATGGAGCTTGGCACAAGTTTTTGTTAGAAAAATGATTTGAATTTGGGAATTGATGAAGTGATATTGAATTGGAGAGGTTTTCTCTTACCAAAAAAATTGAATTGAACGAAAATTAAATTGCACGGTGTACCTCATGCATTGAACACTTTGTACTAACTAATACTTCATATGTCCTAATTTTGATTGTCCACTTTCCGTAAATAGTCGTTATAATTTTGTTTGGTCATTTCTTTAAAAAAAATAAAGCAACTTTGAATACTACTTAATAATATTATTTCTCTCCACAAAACTCACTTTACACCATTTAAGGCCGCTTGGTTTGTCACAAGGAATGAGAAATGAAATGGAAATGATACTAGTGAGAATTTAAATGAATATACTCATAAAAATTGTATTGTTTGGTTAACAATGGGAATCACTATCATAACCATTGATTTTGTTTGGTTTGCTTAAGATTTTTTTAGGAATGAAATCAATTTAATTTTTATTTTTTTTGAAATTACATTATTTTAATGATCTTTTATTTATGAAAATAGACTATAAAGAGGATTGATATATAAGCTTCAATTTTACGATAATTTACCTCACTTATTTGATATGATTTTTTTTTTCATGGTATACCGTCCGTACTCATTTTCAAATGAAAAAAGAAAAGAAAAAATATACACAAATATTCCACACCTTTTCTGAAATATTTAAAACTTTAACATTGTACATATAAAAAATATATTGGAACAAATTCATCTCTTCTCTTATTCCGAGTTCTTGAATAAAAAGAAAAAAAATCAACTTCCATCTTATCATCTTTTCTTTTCTTCTTTGGGGAATAGATGTGGGAATGAAAGGCATACCTTAGGAAAAACTAAGGAATGGGGGATTCCTCACTTTTGGGATTTCAAAATACTATAGTAGTAATGATAGGTGCTTACCAAACACTTTTTTTTTTCAATTCCTTTCCATTCCTTAGTTCTAAAGGTGTGTACCAAGCATGTCTTTAATACTATTATTTTTCTCCACCAAATTCACTTTACCCATTTTACACCATTTAATATTATTATCTCCTATTTTTTCTTAATCTTCATGTCTACAGTAACCGAATAATAAACAATATTTTGAAAGATTTTGTGCCAATTTTTGGCGTAGAGATTAAGAAAAGTTGTTTTATTGGGTAGTAAGTGTGTATGGTGTGGTAATAAGTGTGTATTGTAAAGGTAATAAGTATCCCTTTTTTGGTGTGTGAAATCTTATGAGACAGATAAAAAAAAATGTGTTAAATCTTTTGGGACGAAGTGAATATATTAGAAAGTGTGCTAAATGAATTAGAATACTCTCTTCATAGTTCATAGTTCATACTACACCCTCTTATGGAGTCTTTTCATATTAAAATTCATCAATAATTATCCAAAATATGGACACAATGATATACTACATATCTTGAAACACGATCTCTCGGTGCATCTATCCGTGTAGATTGAATCGTGCTATTTCTTCCCGCTCAGCGTTTCCCAAACCAGATTCAAAATCTTGGCATTGGGACGCTTGAGATCATCTACGCCGCCCAGTGCGCACCAATCAGGCATTTTGCCACTCGAGTACTTTGCCTGCAGAGCGTCGTTTCCGCGTCCCCGTGCGCTGTCTTAATTGCCCTTAAATAACATGATACCCAACGAATCTTTACTTATAGCAATCTTCTTAAAAAAGATTCTCACGTTTTGTGTTTATTACTATCTATTATTACATCTCTATCTGAGATTGTGCTCTTTCCGAGCTTTTGCACCTGGTTCCTTTTGTCTCTCACTGTAGATTCTTTCTGTCTCTTACATGTCTTGGCATAACATTTCCGCCATGGCCAATGATATCATCACCCTCTGGGAAAAGCTGGCCATCTTCGACGAGGAGAAAAAGGCCATTATCATCAAATCGGAAAACTTGGCTACCCCAATCAACGCTTTGGTCGGGAAACTTGCAATGAGAAAATTCGTGGGTATCACCGACCTCTAGGCGAGCCTCCCGAAAATTTGGGACTTGAAACTCCCCCTTGAAATCAAACCACTGGGAGCCGGTCTCCACATCTTTGAATTCACTGATCGTAGTGAATGCGACAAAGTTTTCAACAGATAACCTTGGAACTTCAGAGGATCGGTCCTCTTGCTCTCCAGGATGCGGGGAGACGAGCACCCCTCGGACATTTTCTTGACGGAGGCTCCCTTCTGGATCCAGGTCCATGGTCTCCAGATTAGGGCCATGACTAGAGGTGCGGCTCAGGATCTCGGAAGCCTGCTGGGCGAGATCCTTGACGTGAAAAGCGACTATGATGGGGTTGCACTTGGTAAATGTGTTTGAATCTGGACGTTATTGATGTTAGCAGGCCTCTCCACCGCTGGGCGACAATCGACATTGAGGACACTCTTTGCAGGGTGATCTTCCGCTACGAGAAACTATCGGATTTCTGCTACGTGTGCGGCCAGCTCAACCATCAAGAAAAAGACTGCGAGTTCGCCAACCTGGAGGGAACCAGATTCTTCGGCCCCTGGTTGAGGGCTAACGGACAGAAGGCTGTCACTCTCGAAACCATCATCAGCGAGCTTGATAAACTCAATGCTAAGAAACCCGATCAACAGCTCAACTAGACCCCCAGAACCTCAAAAGCTACCCCCTTGACCTCCATGCATTCCTTTGCCCCAGAATGGTCCCTATCCAAATCCAAGAGTCGGGCGATCTCCCCCGTCCCCTTTTACGGTTGGAACATGGGAGAGTTGAGTACCAAAAAAACCCTCCCAAAACCCTCAAATACCAATGCACCTGATTGGAATGCCCTAATACCGAAAGTCAACAGCCAGCCTTTTCAAATTCCTAAGGCCGAATCTTTTAACGCTAAGGAACTAGTTGAATCCCTCTTCCTCAGAAACCATAATGCAGATGCCAAAGACCTTGCCTCACTCCCTGGAAATTTAATCCTCAATCTCAACAAAACACCCCCTCTATTCCTTCACTCCCCGAACCAACCGTCCAACCCCCCAGAAAACCCCAACCAAGTTATTTCCCTCTCCTTTGCTAAAAGTGAACTCATACCTACTGATGAACTCTTAGCTATGTTTGCAGGTAACCCAAATGAGCAGTTTATCTTCAAGCCTCCCCGCCACCAAAGGATTCGCAAACCGGGAAGGGAAAGAATCCCAACAACAAAGCTAAGCTCAAGGGTATCAAGGAAGAAGGCGGAAAGGACACTATCAAGCTGAAGAGTGGCATGAAAAGATCCATCAAGCAAGACTACTTCTCCCCGTCCTTCAACAAAAAACAGAAAGCTAATGTTGCACCCATCTCTGGCTCCCCTTCTACCAATCCTGAAAAAATGGCGGAGGTTGACGAAGCTCAACCCCGCCGAGCGCCATGAGTCTTCTTTGTTGGAATGCTCGTGGCCTCGGGGGACAGCGGGCTTTCAAGAACTTACAACGACTTATTTCTGATCAATTCCCCGATCTTCTCTTTATTTCTGAGGCCAAAGTGGCCAAATCTTTTGTTGTCAAATGGCGTAATGTTCTTAATTTTAGTAATTTCTTCTGTGTTGATCCTGTGGGTAAGAGTGGATGACTCATTTTGATGTGGAATGACATTTTAAGTGTTTTGATTTTGTCCTTTTCGCCTGGCCATATTGATAGTATTATTACTCTTAATAATCCTAGTTGGTACTTCACCGGTTTTTATGGAAATCCTAACCAAAAACTTAGATATCTTTCGTGGGATCTTTTATACAAAATTGCTAAGACTCATACTAATCTTGATGATGATTGGCTCGTAGGGGGGGACTTCAACGAAATACTTTACGAATATGAAAAACAAGGTGGTCCCCCAAGACCATATAAAAGTATGCATGACTTCCATGATGGACTTCAAAAAATCGACATGCATGAACTGGAATCTAGGGGTCCAAGGTTTACATGGAACAATATGAGAAAGGGTAATCAACAAGTCTTGACCCGGCTAGACTGGTTCGTTGCCAACAACAGTTGGTTCGCCAGCTTCCCCGAAGCATCTGTTACCAATTTGGATTACTATGGCTCCGATTATCGACCAATTGTTCTCAATCCTGAACTCAATTCGGCAAGTTTGAGCATAAATAGTTAATAGAAGAGGACTACAAGGAAATATTGTCTAAAACTTGGAAGAACAATGATCACCATGCAGATTTAAATTGTCGGCTCAAGAGGATAGTCAAAGCTTTAACGTCGTGGTCCGGCATTACAGTAGGGAATATCAAAAAATGCATTAAGGCCACGAGACAACTCTTAAACAACCACCGGAATGATGAGAGTCGACCATTTGATCCTTTGTTCATAAAGTCCATGGAAGGAAGACTTGAGAAATTACTCACTCAAGAGGAGAACCATTGGAAACAACGATCCAGGGTCAACTGGCTTAACTCCGGTGATAGAAATACGACTTTCTTCCATAAGTCGGCTTCTGATAGAAGAAAACGTAACCAAATTAGATCACTTACCAATAGCTACGGTTCACGTGTTACGCATCAAAGGAACATTGAAGATACTATTATTAACTATTACAATAATCTTTTCACTACTCTTGCCCCCCTACATGAAGATATTGATCACATTACTAATTGCATCTCTCCTTCTGTTACAGACGAGATGAACAGACACCTGGTCCAACCTTTCACTGAGGAGGAAGTCCGCAAGGCTCTATTTGATCTAAACCCTTCCAAAGCACCCGACCTGGATGGTTTCACAACCCTCTTTTTCCAGGATGCATGGGAAGAAATCGGAAAGGATATTACTAAAGAAGTTCTACAAATTCCGAATGGAGGGAAGAGTCTCATTAATAACAACCCTACCATTATCACCCTTATTCCCAAGATTAAAGAACCCAAAACCCTAAAAGATTACCGGTCGATTAGTTTATGCAATGTATCATACAAAATAGTGGCAATGGCAATCACAAATCGCTTCAGGAAGGTCCTATGCCAAATCATTGACCCCAATCAAAGTGCTTTCATACCGGGGCGACTAATCTCAGATAATATTTTGTTGGGATTTGAATGCATGCATTGGCTTAGAAACAATAAAAGTAAGCAGGGTTATGCGGCCTTAAAACTCGATATGAGCAAAGCCTACGACCGGGTTGAATGGATCTACCTTCAGAAGATCATGTTGAGAATGGGATTTGATGCCAGATGGATAAATTTAATTATGGGATGCGTATCCACCCCCACCTATTCGTTCAAAATCAATAATAACATTCGAGGCAAGGTTACTCCCATTAGAGGACTTCGCCAAGGGGACCCGCTCTCTCCCTTCCTATTTGTGCTAGTGTCTCAAGGTCTTTCTGATGTTATCAATTCTGGCACATCACAAGGAAAAATCGCAGGGATTAGGGTGGCAAGAGGAAGTCCTATGATCACCCATTTGTTCTTTGCTGATGATAGCCTTCTCTTCTTCAAAACCAACAAGGATAGCGTTATGAGCATCAAAGAAAGCCTGCAACTATATGAAAAAGCCTCGGGCCAACTCATCAACTTTGATAAATCAGCTCTCTCCTTTAGTAAAAATACCACCCAGGACAATATTGTGTTTACCAAAAATAGCCTCCACATCCAAGTCAGTCAAAGCCACGAGCTTTATCTGGGCCTTCCTACATTCTCTTTACAAAGCAAGAGACTTCAGTTCAGATACTTAAGAGACAGAGTGGCTAAAAGAATGGCAAACTGGGAAAATAATTTTTTCTCCGATGGAGGAAGAGAGGTTCTGCTCAAGTCAGTAATTCAAGCGATCCCCACCTATGCAATGTCCTGCTTCAGAATCCCCACCTCATTATGCGGAGACATCGAATCAATGTGTGCACGTTTTTGGTGGGGAGGGACCCCTGACGAGAAAAAAGTACATTGGAAGGATTGGAAATCACTCACCAAGCCAAAAGATGAAGGAGGTTTGGGGTTCAGAGATCTTGTCACCTTCAATAAAGCCCTCCTGACCAAGCAGATATGGAGAATCATCCTGAACCCGGAATCCCTAGTAGCAAAAGTCCTTAAAGCAAGATACTTCAAACATACTGATATCATGGAAGCTACTTTGGGTTCAAATTCCTCCTATATCTGGAGATCTATTATGTGGAGCAGACCAGTTATCAGAAGACGGCCTATGATGGAAAATCGTCAATGGAAAGGACGTCCATATTAGAAAGGACAGATGGATCCCTAATCTTACAAGGGTGTTGGGATAACTTTTGCCAGGATCTATCGGGATGACCTCATAAACACAAATTTAAATTAACAATTATTACTAGCATGAATTTACCTAAGTGAATTCAAATAATAATTACACCAACAATGACATGCAAATAAAATTCACGGAAAAGATCCTAGCATGCAGAATTTTTAGGAGTTTACGTAAACGTACCCGTTGGAGAAACAATCTGAAATGGACAGGATCAAGTATCTGGCTACCAACCAAAAGTCATTCTCAAGTATTCTCAAGTCCTCGCTCAACAACCCGATGAGAGGTTCTCCGATGAACGATTTATAAAACAAAGGAAAAAATAAAATTGTTGCACCACCTTTGTGGATTTCTAATATTTCCAACACATGAAATTGGTGTGGGATGAATAAATGCATCCCCTATTTATAAGAGGGGGTGGTCGAAAATTTAGAGTCAAATTAGGGTTAGGAAAGATCTTTTCTTGACCTCCAAGAAATCTTGAATATATCCCATATATTCTTCTTTCCATGTGTATTTTTCCACAAAAATCTCACACCCTTATTTACTCCTAATTTTCGAAAATTTCAAGAAGATTTGCAAGATTGGATCTTTCTTGAATTTATGAGATATTCTTGTATTACAAGAATACATATCTTTCTCCATAAAATCCTTCCAAGAAAATCAAGAAAATCTTTCTTCCCTTTCTTACACAATATTTTCGAAAAATCCCATTAAAGATACCAAGTGGGAGATTTCTTGAATTTATGAGATAATCTTGTATTCCAAGAATACTTATATCCTTTCCATAAAATCTTTTCAAGAAAATTTATTCTCCCTCTTTTCTTTAAAATTTTCGAAAAATACATGAAATATTAGGCAACAATCATTTATTTTATTTAAGCACATTTTATTTATTGGACTATAATTGGGCTACTTGAGGGGCCTTTAGGAGAATTAAGATGGACCTTTCAATGGACTTCTGAATTCCAATATTGAGCCACAATATAATTCAGTCCATTAATATTAATTAATACCACTATATAATTAATATTGCACTATCCAATCTTAACCCATATTACGGTAATATGACTCCCGGTTATTATTTCCCGTGTTTAAGATTATTTAGTCCATTAATTAATTAAGCCACTGAAAAGTTTTATATTAATTAATATCTTGATCCTTGGAGTAAAGACAGCTCAGCTTTATTATCCATACCGGAAAATTAATTCCACTTGTAAGATTTGGTATGATAAAGGTTCCGAGCCCACCAAGGGGACCAATCACGCAAGACTTTGCAAGCACACGATTCTCTGTATTAATCTTAGCAACTGTCGTACAATTAATATTATTGCCCAAGATATAGGGTATCGAAGTCTCAATGATTCTCTTCTCATTTATAAGTCAAAGCAATAATTACTAATCGCACACGGTCCTTATTAAGTGATAGAGATTAAGAAATCAACAACCACTGAGGTCTAACTCTTCATCCCATAAGTCAGTGCGAATGAGTTTATCCTCTCTGCAGGTCCGCTTCAGTGCATCGAATGCACTAGTGTAATCTCTTGGTCAAGACAAGTCAATCTGAGCCTTACACATCAACTTCTACCAATAGACTGTTCGGGTCTATCTAAGTTGTGAAACACGCACTAGTTAACAAGGGTCTGTTAACGTGATCTTCTGTGATCTGGTATCACCACGTTAACTACAATGTAACATGTGCTATTATATGAACGGTTTGCAATAAATATATATAACATTCAATCATATTTAAAGCAACAATGATAAATAATTTATTTCAGTAAATAAGTGTTTAATACATAGGTTATACAAAGTAAAAGCATATTTTCACGTATAACCCCAACAAAGGGAAAATCACTTCCGGTACTACTTACGACAGCAACACTAAGGTCGAAGAGCTCCTCTCCGATGCTAATGGTTGGGATATGCCTAAAATCAATAACCTTTTCTTAAGCTATGAAGCTGAAGCTATCGGTACAGTTCCAATCGATCAATATGGAGCCCAGGATACGCGGTTTTGGCGGCTCACCAAGAAAGGGCTCTACACAGTCAAATCTGCCTACTGGAATGCTCATTCCGGCAACATTAACACAGAAACAAGGGAGTCCGCTTCGACTAGCGCTACACCAACCTACTAGAAAAGAATCTAGAAACTCAGTATCCCTCCTAAAGTTAAAATCTTTATGTGGAAGACGTCTATTGAAGCAATCGCATCCGAAGCTAATCTGGCTTCCCACCATGTTCCCTGTTCCCCCAGGTGCGTTCTCTGTGGCTCTTACTGGTCGGATACTAACCATGCTCTTTTTTATTGCCAGATTGCTAAAAAAGCATGGAAGAACACTGAGTGGTGGCCAATTATTAACAAGACTAGATGAGATTCCACTGAAAGTCTAACAATTTTCTTTATGCAATTCTGCGGGAGGAGGACCTTGAAAGACTGGCTACCAAGTTATGGGGAGTGTGGAAAGAAAGATGCGACCTCATCCACAAAAAAACGGTTAATAACCTTCTGTCTAGAAATAAGAATCATATCCATGCCACGTGGACGGATGTTTTCCTGGATCACTACCAAAAAGAAAGGATCAAGTTACTTCGTAATGATGTCAATAGGGCCCCAATACGACAACCACCCACAATCGAAAACCACGAGGGGGGCCTTCGTATTAAAGGTCGATGCAGCCTTTAATGACTCTACCAGGACCTATGCCATTGGCTTCTGCATTTTCACGCCGGAAGGTAAACCCTGGGCGACAGGATTCCACAAAATTAACCCTCTTGGATCGGTGATGACAGCATAGTTAGTTGTTATCATTGACGGACTCTCCTTTTGGCTCAATAATGCACAAGACTCGGTCTCCATACTCTCCGACTCCACTGATGCAGTTTCAGCAATTAAGACAGACACTATTTTTAAAGGCTTTGAAGAAAATCTGATTGCAAGGGCTTGCGACCTTATGAATAATACCTCAGTGAAAGGTATATGGTACTGCCCACGTGCTCTTAACTCAGCAGCACACCAGCTGGCGAAATTAGCTACCAAATCTCCCCTCCCTCAAGCTTGGGTAGGAGAAGATATTTCAAGACATATCATGTCTTTTGCTCAGGATCATAACTCTCCGTAATCATGTTTTGAGCACTGTCAAAAAAAAAAACATCAATAATTTAATAAAAAATAAAAATTTAATTTAAATTTATATCAACATGACCAAAAATTGAATTCAAAATAAAAATTAAATTCAAAATACAAACATTAATGGTAAGGGCATTTTGGTACTTTAAAACACTAATAGTGATGCAAGTCTACCCCTTTCCAACTCCTGCGACTGAACTCATAAGAACTTCCATTGGAGGAGCCGAAACTTCACCGATCTCCTCCACCCACCACCACCATGGACTTCCATCTCCACGGTGGTTCCCCCACTTCCTCCACCTCCTCCTCCGACCACCACCGCCACCCCAACACCTCTCTCCAGGCCCCAAACGGCCACTCCTCCGATCCAATGCACTCCTGGTGGGAATCCATCTCCAAAGCTCGCTCTCGCATCCACCTCCTCTCTTCTCTCCTACCTCACCACGAAGACGACCCTCTCTCCTCTCTCGCCGACACCGATCGCCCCGCCCGCTCCCTCCTCCTCTCCCCCGCCGCCTACTCCGCCGTCGCCGCCGCCATCTCCGCCCCCTCCTCCGGCTCCAGCGACGACCCCCTCTGCCACTGGCTGTACGATACCTATCTGTCATCGGATCCCGAACTGCGCCTTGTCGTTCTCTCCTACCTCCCGCTTATCTCTGCCGTGTATCTCCATAGAATCCACTATCCCGTTTCCGATTCTCCGGTTTCTCTCTCCGGCTTCGAGGCCGTTCTGTTGGCTCTGTATACTTCCGAAGCCAAGGCACGTAACGGCAAGTCAATTACGGTTACGATTCCCGATCTGTCGCAGCCCTCGCTGTATCACGCCCCGCGAAACCCTAAATCTTCAAGCCCTAATTCCAAGTCCGATAAACCTTTGGTTGGGGTTCTGTCGCCTCCATTGGAGCCGCAAATGGCTGTTAAATCCACTAAACGCGCCTGCATTGTTGGGGTCGCGCTTGATTGCTACTACAAGCAGATCTCGCAGATGCCTGGTTGGTCAAAGCGCGATTTCTGTAAGTTCGCTGCTGTTTGGGCTGGGCAGAATTGCCCATGTACCTCAGATTTTGATCTAAAACCTGAGAATTTCTTTGACGGGCGTGAGTATGAAGACGGATTTGGGGGTGATATTAGGGTTGAGGGTGATGATGAGATTGAGAATATGGCGGAAAGGGTAAAAGATTTGGAAATTGAGGACGGCAATTCGGCAGATATTGGAGAGAAGGATTGGAGAATTCCTCTGCCATGGGAACTATTGCAGCCAGTTTTGAGGATTTTAGGGCATTGTTTGTTAGGGCCACTGAATGTGGACGAGGTGAAGGATGCAGCATCAATGGCGGTGAGGCGTCTATATGCTAGAGCTTCACATGATCTTGTTCCACAAGCAATTCTAGCAACGAGGAGTTTGATCCAGCTGGATAAGGGAGCACGTGAAGCAGCAAAGGCAGCAGCTACAATGGCTGCCAACACTCCAGGTTCACATACTAACACCCCCAGTAAGGCTAAGAAACCTGAAATTCTTTTGGTTTCCAAGTGATGATGATTCTAGCAGAATATATGTGGTTAACTTATTTGTGACATTTTATTTGAGAGTCTTATGTGGTTTTGTGTAGATTATTTCTAGAACTATACATATGATCATACTATTTGTACCTAATTATTATAAATGTGCTAGATTGAAGCGATAGATGCTTTGGAATGTTGTGTAAGATCATGATTCACTGTTGATTTGATTTCTACTTGATTCTTGGGTTATATTTATTTTTATATTGTATTTTGTTGGTTATGTAGGGAGATACACAATCAAATGCTTCTTTTTTTTTGTGTTCTTAATTTTCTCCTTTTATGAATGATTCTTTGTGTAGAATCTTGATATGCTTGGCATACTACCTGCGGCAGCTTTACATTGAAGACGAGTATAATTTTCATTATGTGTTTTAAATTGATCAATGCACAAGTTTTTTTGTAAGGAATGATTTAGGAGATGGTAAGGAGCATATAAAAGAAGGGGGAACAGTATAAGCACTTAATTATGTTTCCTCTGCAAAATTGTAACCTTTTGTCCTTCTCTTTCTGCATTTAACCAACTAATTTGCAGACTTGTTTAGGCAATAATGTTTTGCCCCGTTGTTGCCCAGTAATTAGTTCAGATCAGTTTTCTTTCTGTAATGGAGGAAAATCTGCTGTTGTCTTGTGTGCTCAATCAATTTGCCTAAAGCATACATCTTTGCTGGAAAGTATCATAATCCCCTGTGAATTAGTATTATCATTTTTACACTGCTCAGAAGTAATTAATTAATTAATGGTGTAATTAAGATTCATATATAGCCTTAGAATAATTGGAAGAAGGAGAACCAAGATTTAATATGCCTATGTCTGTCCGGAAAAATGTAAACATTAATTTTTTCCTCCTAACGCCTTTTTGGTACGATTTATTGTGTAATGGCCAAAGTATCATTACCCATATCATACTTGGAACCTAGAAACAAGATTGCGGTATAAATAGGAATTGGTGCTTTATCTTATGAACATACTGCCTTCCTTGCTTCTATCTGTTCTGCTGAGTAAATTCTCAATGGCATCACCCACTGCATAAAAGCGAAGACAACATGATATCTAGACAGATTATATAACTTCATATGTAGCAATATTCAATTAGTGACTAACACAGTTGAACCTGTTATCTGCAAATATATATATATATATATATATATATATATTTCTTAACTTGTTATCCGTGTCTATTGTAAGAACGTATGTGGTTTTGTCTAGATTTTTACTAGAACTATACATATGAATGATATGATAAAAGTATTTGTATCAAATGACTATAAACATGTCAGGTTGGAGGGAGAGAATAGAGATGCCTCGTAATGTTGTATAAGATATTGAATCAATGTGATTTGATTTTTGCACGAGCCTCTTTCAAATGCTGTTAATCATTGGGTTGTATTATTGTTAGTTTGGTTTTTCTGGTAGTTATATCAGTAGGTACAAAATCCAAATGCTTGTAATTCTTAGTTGATTTCACCTCTCATACATGCTTCCTTCTGTAGAAGCTAAATAAACTCGACATAATAGGCTCAAGCTTTACAATATTGTGGAGTTTTGTCTTTATATGTGAATCAAGTGGCTTGAGTATTTTTTGAAGGGTTTAGCAGCAAAAAAACAGATAAGCTCATTGCTTTACACTGAAAATGGCAAAACTTTAGTCTCTTTTCTTGCAATTACCAACATACTTAGAAGAACTATTAGGCTATGAGAATGTTTAATGTCCAGTTTTCTTTCTATTAAGGAAGATACCCTATTTTTGCTGTTGTTTTGATGTACATATCAGTTTGCCTGAAGCATGCTCCTCTAGGTGGCTACAGCCATATGTTTTCCAGAGAGTGCCTTATAAAATATGCTTGAATGAACCTACATAAGTTCTACACTAAGAAATATTGAAGTGTTGATGTTGTCAACTTATAATTTGAGACTCATATGTAGAGTGTAAGAATAAATGGGAACTCTGATCATTTGTTAGTTGATGTTTCACTCAAATGTTGGATGTGTTAGAAGATACATATTTATGCTGGTCTAAAGCTTTTCATGGCTCGAGCTTTATGAATTTTAAGATTCATTCTTCAATATGGGACTGATCTCAATGTTTTGAATAATGTAGAGGCCAAATAATCAAATTTAACACATACTTTTGGTTTTTCATCAATTGTAGCACATATTTTTTTGTCTCTCCAAATTTAGCACATATTTTCAATTAATACTTAAAAACATCCCGGGTCACCATTTTCGGCAATGTTTACGTCTAATGTGATCGTGGGAGTTAACTTGTCTTGTTGATGTGTAAATATTTTAAAAAAAATATCACCACTTAAAATTAGAAAATAGTGATCCGAAATGTTTTTATAGTCCGTTTTTTAATCTTGGATGGTGATATTTAAAAAAAAAATTATTTTAATAGTTACACGTCAACAAGACGGGTGGATTTTGGCGATCATATTAGACAGACCTTGTCGAAACTGTGTTATTCTTGCTGATTGGTTTCTTGAAACTTTTCACATCGCATATTCAAGTATCACTGTTTAGTGTTTAATATAAGTATATAACATTTTAGCATATGAATTATTACTCCCTCCGTCCCAATCATAATGTAAAAGTCCCAATATTTTTGTCTCAATCATAATGGTAAAGTTACTTACACACTTTATCACTTTATCACTTTATCACATAAAATATTAATAAACAACACTTTATACTCCCAATTACTCATCACTTTATCATTTATCATATAAAATACTAATAAACAACTCTTCCTACCCAATCACTTTATCACTATTCCACTAAATCCTTATAAACAATATTAATGTCATTATGATTGGGACGGAGGGAGTATAATTTAAAAAATATTTGATTTTATGTGTGTGTTTTTTTCTTAAAATAACTAAATAATGACATGTAGCATGATACACAAGGACTCTTCATATATTAAAGAGTGATATTTTGAAAAAGAGACTTCGCATGAATCTGGTTTATAGAGTTATTGTACCAAACTTTTTGCTAAACTTTCCAAGAATGTCGTGATGACATTCTGTTGTTTATGTTACCGATTTGGACTCTTAAAACTTGTACAATCCTTCTAATTTTTCTTTGTGTGGAAACGCAGGGGATGGGCATTTTGGATCAGCCCAACTATCCTTTGTTAAACGAAATAAATAATGTCTGGTAATATGTACAATGGTGATATATAATGTTTAGGGATGATTACAAATAAGCTTCACTAACGTACTTCATTTGGTTTTTTTTTCCTGAAGTTAGAAAAATTAAACCTGACTTCAAGGATAATATTTGTAAGGCAAAAAGTAGTAATTATGAGTGTAAAGTAGTAATCTGGCGATGATATTTTTATGATGATCCTAGAATCTATCGTATTTGTCGTTATAAAGGCTAAATAAGTTATATCTCTAAACTAGTTGAATGAATATAATAATATGGATTGTGAAGTTTTGTTCTTAATTCAGATAAGACTTTTAAATTGAAACACAGATTAAAGTACTGGATATGTAGCATGAAGTGGCTGCAAGACTATTCTAAGTGGGAAATCCCAATCTTTTATAATACAACTATTATCAAAAGATCAGTAATATGCATATTATTATAAAGATTTATATTTATTAAATATATAATGGAATACATAAAATTTGAATTGAGGAATCTAACTCTGTCAAATGGTCATAGGATACCCAAATATCATTAAAAGAATTTTTTTTTTGGAAAAACTAGAAAAAAGACTACTTTGAACTTAAAGTCAACAAAATGCACTTAATTAGCGATAACTCGGGACCCACTGCTAAGTGCTAACCCCCTCGTGTATCTTGGAGTTGTGACATGAATAGTATTTTAACGTTACTGTGTCGTAGTTTGTCTTTTAATAACAAAATTATGGTCTTCCATATAAAATAAAAATTGGACAACATGTGACTTTTATGTTGTGGCAAAGAAATATCGATCTCATTTCCCTTCTTTTTTATTTTTTGAGAATCCAATGTTGGCATAATTATGAAATAATTCCTTCAAAATAATAAATTTCATGCTTTAGGGGTCTTTTTAGAATACTTATTTTATCTCTATATTATGGGGAAAGGAGGGAAGAAAAAAGATCCATATTAAATTAAAGAGCGGATAAGATGTAAACTCGTCAAAGGGAGACAAATAAGTTTCGGATTTTTCTTTCACTAACTCAAATAAAATTAAGGTTTGTTTATGAAAACCCCACAAGTATTTAAAAATATATGCATATATTGACTTTGAGTTTTGAGCCATCGAACTATATATATATTATATTTAATATTTTTTTTTAAATATTAATATTGAAAAAATACTAATTTTTCAAACATTCCCCAATAATATTATTTTTTCATAGTTTACCCAAATCTTATTTTAATAAATAAATAAAAGATCCATATTAAATTAAAGAGCGGATAAGATGTAAACTCGTCAAAGGGAGACAAATAAGTTTCGGATTTTTCGTTCAATTACTCAAATAAAATTAAGGTTTCATATACCCCACAAGTATTTAAAAATATATGCATATATTGACTTGAGTTTTGAGCCATCGAACAATTCCTATATGAATATTTTGGAGTATCAATACTAATTCAAACATTCCCCAATAATATTATTTTTTCATAGTTTACCCAAATCGGCGTGTTTAATTAAGGATGCGAATTAACACTATAAATTTTAATTTAATTTGATCCATTCATTTTATTTTCTCATGCGATAACTCTCGTTTTCATTCTCATTTCTGCGTCAATTCTTGTGATTGGATGGACCATTGATCTTGTTGATGTTGATCCTTCAATTCTATTTTTTCAGTAGAAATTGTATATTTACTAGTGATAGTAATATTTTTTTTTTGCATAACATTAATATTTTTCTTCGTAATAATGATAATTAACACAATTAATACTCTTAATTTAATAATATAAATCACACCCCTTAACTAATTTTACAATTTTTTTTATGTGAAACTTGTTATCATATATTGATTTTAAACATTCCATTCGTGACATTTTTTTTTTCAAAAGATTATTAATTATTGAAATTTTACTTGAATCCTTAAATAATCCACCCAACTAAATCTAAATTACACTAAAGAAGTTGATCAATAACATCAACACAAAAACATGACTGTACGTATACAACAGAGACATTTTATCTCACAGTTAATTAATTTTGACATTTGAATAAATCCTAAAAATCATTAAACTGAAAAATTCAAATCTTAACTCCGTTAATTAACGGCAGAGCAAACCCTGCGAATCTCGCCGTTAGTCCCCGTCTTAACTTCAACGTTGCTCATTTTCATTTTTCACCATCGAGCGTCCAAACTCGACGCTGAAGGTGAGACCCAACAACCCCCTTATTCCCAGATAACGCTGCACCAAATTTCTGGTGGAGTTAACCGTGAATAATCGCTGATCGGATTCGAGCACCCCGCTGCCGTCCGGAAGAAGGTGTTGTCGAATTGGTTCTTGCTCCCGTTGTCCAGCCCAACGCGCCTCGTACCGTCCCCGTTCGCCGGGCAAATTGCGCGGCCGGGCTGATTGTGGGGTCCGCGCCACCGGTGGTGGTGAAATTGTATAGCCTGTACCGGAAGAACTGGCAAGCTGTTGTTCCGATCGTGTGTCCTCCTGCATGGATTTCGGTGAGCAGTGTTAGTTGTTATTATTGAACGGTATTAGTTGTTTTCAGGTAATAGTATTAGTTGGTTCTATTGAACGGTATTACTTATTTAATAGCAATTGGTATTGAAATTAGAAAGAAAAATTGAGAATTTGGTAAATTGAGAAAATAACGGCGCAATTACTTTTGTGTATCAGTTGAATTGTAAATTAAAGAAAAATGTAATTTTTGATAATATTAATTATTTTATTAAAAAAATTATTGTGAAAAGTATATTATTATTAATTAGTTATTTTTATTGAACAACATTGTATGCGTACCAACGAGGGTGACAAGATCCTTAATGTTGAGATTTTTATCTTGAAACTTCTGAATTTGGACATCAACAGTGTCAGTGAAACCAGGAAGATTGGCAGTTTCCGAGGCAAGCGAGACCCGCCCGTCTCTGCGCCCCGTGGGCACGGACCAGCTCGGTCCACCAACCTGTATGGACAACAACAAACACTCTAACTAATTCTTGCTCGGTCAAATCGGCTTGCATCATTATGTCACAATTTATAATAAATTAATGAATTTACCTGCACGACAGAATCACGTGCAGCAATGGCGAGAATGTCGGCACATGAGACGACGCCAAGGCACACTGCCTCCAGCTGTGTCTTGGCATCGTCTATCACTTCGTACCCTCTCAATAGAAGATTGGGCCTTCGCGGTTTTTTCGGTGTTGGTTCCATCGATTAGGATGGAGGCGTCGCAGGACGAAGCAATCATGGAAATGCATTCTAAGTAGACCGGGTGCGATTGCACGGTTAGCATTGACATGTGACCTAACGGTCGATTGTATTATAGACTCTGCACGAGGGCAGGTTCTAGAGTAGAACAGACCCTAGTGCCTTGGCCATGTGAAGGCAACTAAGGTAGACAACACAATTACTAGGAATGGTACAAAATTAACTCGAGTAAAGTAATTCGGCCCCATTGATTGATTTGTAGTAAGATGATTGTAGAAATGGAATAATTGGTTGATTTGTGTGGAGAATAGAAGGGGGAATGTAGGATATTTATAATGGTTGAAGTTGGGGAGAGTGTCAACGTGCCTGGACAATATAATAGTAAACAATGTCGGCTGCTGCTTAATTGGTGGGTGCTGGCTTTTTGTATGGAGGCTGAGTTGTGAAGCAATTGCGATTTAGTAATTATGCCTTTCATTTATATTTATTTATTTGTGAAAAACCCTTCGATTTTTAGACTGTCTTGTTCTAATTCAATTTTCAATTTTCAAATTTGCCAATTCAGGATTTTGTTTTTTCAATTCAAGAATATTTAATTAAAATTTTATCTCAATTTAGAGTTTGGTGGTTTTTTAGTTCAAGTTAGAAAAGACGACAACATGAACCGACCCATATTCTTTTAGTCATTGTCTACGAGTGCTTTAACTGGAAGAAAAAAAAAAAGACATGTAGGAAAATATTAAACTAGGCCTCGATTTGCTAAAAAGTAAATAAAATTGAGTTCCGAGTTGAGAGAATCTAGACATCAACTCTATTTTTTTCACCTTTATATGAAAATTTTAGTTTATTTATATTTATTTTGTGGGTGTGTTTTGCATGGTGGGTTTTCACCAGAGTAGTGGGTGATAAATATTATACTCTCCCCTTTCCAATATTGACTACTTAATTATTATGGGTTCGGAGTTTTAAAAAAAATATTTATTAATATTTTATGTGATAAGATATTAGGGTAGAAAGACACTATAAAAAAAATAGAGGATTGCCTACGAAATATTCCAAAAAATAAAGGATTGCCTAGGGAATATTTCAATTTGCCTAGACATTTTTATTCATAGGTAAATTTGCCAACGGAATGCAATTCGTAGGTAAATTTATTTGTAAGTTATTTCTAAACCACAAATATAATTGCCTACAAAAATGTAAGTTGCCTAGGGAATTACCTTTTATAGTTAATTAGTTTGCGTACGGAAATTAAGAATGTGTAGCTAGTTTCATGTTAGGTAATTTGTTAATTTGTCTAGGAAATTATTTTGTATAGGTAACTTTTCATAATTTTTTCTAAAAATTGATAGGCAAAACCTAGGTAATAGTCACTTTTAAGGACCAAATTATTTTTGTAGGAAAATTTCATAGACATTTGAAAATTTTGGTAGACAATTCTTCATTTTCTTATAATGAGAGTTGTTTATTAGTATTTTATGTGATAAAGTGATAAAGTAAGTATTTTCATTTAAGAAAACATGTAGCTCAGATTGGGACGTTCAAAATGGAAATAATGTAGTTAAAATTGGGGAGTAGAGGGTATTACTTTTTTGCACCGCCATGCAGGGATTTGGGCAATATGAGTTTCATGGTTTGCTTTGGGTGTCTGCTTTTGTTCAAAATATTGACAGCTTTCATTAATAATTAAAAGGCAATCAATTGCTGAGGTTAACACTTGGAACTTTTTTAACTTTGAGGCGGATAAAAGGGATTAAGACGTCATTGTGAAGAATATTAAGGCAACTTCCCAGAAATTATATCGTCAATATTTTAATTAAATATTTGAGAATATATATTTAAAATATGTGTCGAAGTTTCACTTTGAATAAGGCAACTCACTTTTATCATCTTGGAGCTAGTGGTGTGCACTCACATGCATGCAGGCAATTCGTGATCGTATACGGATTCTTTATAAATTATATAACAATTTTTTGCAAATCGGTATTACTTTGAATTAGTAAACCGTGGTTGGATTCCCCAGTTCCAACCCGTATTTCATTAATGTTTCATCTTTTTTAAATTTTTAATACATGGATTTAAGGTCTGTGGTTTGTCGATTTTTTTTTTATTATTGCACGTGTCATTTATTTATATTATGAAATATAAAGTGGAACACTAATTATGAAATAGGTGATCTCATTTCATGAATAAGTGGTTCGATTCCCCTGTTTCACTTTTCATATTTCATTGATGTTTCACCCTTCTGGATTTTTATAACACATGGACTTATAGTATATATAGTGGTTTGTTGAATATTTTTTATTATTTTATTTATATTATGGAATATCAAAGTGAAACGTTAATGATGAGTTATTGCACTAGCTGTTTCCTTATACGTACTATTAAACTAATGAGACCAATATGAGAGATTCTTTTGTGGAATGGTCTTAAGTAAGGCGGTTAAAAAACTCTATTACTTTGTCAGAAAAATGAAAATTAATAAAATTTAATTTGTGAGAAAAGTGGTAGGTGGATAAAATTACATTAAATTTTAATTCCATATACGCTTCATTTCACACGCACAACACCGTTTCAGTTCTCATCTATATATTCATTAAATTATATATTTATTTAAAGAATAATAGGATTTTCTGTACACCGTACAACTTAAGTGAATTTTTAAAACGTGCAACTTGTTTATATTAAAATATAAAATTTATTCAGTATAAAATAAATTGAACGTCATATTAAAACAAATTGCATATTTTAAAATGTATTGAACCGCACGATCCATTTGATGCATACTAGACTTTGTCTTATTTTCAATACGTTAAACAATCAGATTTTCAATTTCCATTTGGGAAAAAAAAAAGAAAATAAGCCATCAAAAAGCACCTTGTGAATTAACTGAATTCTCTAGATATAAACGTTGATATATATTACGAACGTGGGTTAGGTTAAATATGGATTTATATGAACAACTTATATATGACTATCCATGCATCCAATATTTTATTACTAACTTGTTGCGTATACAAATTAAACAGCACTATAAGCCTATAAGGAAGTTTACCTTTGTCCTAAGGAAATATACGAGAGATGTATAAAAAAATGGCTAAGACTTTGCATCCATTAAGGTGCACTGTGCACTCATAATATATTTTAGAATTATATAATATATTATATTGAAAAATAAAATTTATTTACACTGAATCGTGCAATTATAGATATAAAAAAATAATTACTACGGTTCAGTGTAAATAAGTTATATCTTTTAATATAACGATGCACCTAAATGCACATGAGACTCACACATAAAAATATTATTTGCCTCTAAAAAAATGTTGGAAAGGCAAAGTATAGGGTGGATAGTTTTCACGGTAAAATTGGTTAAGGAGCGTGATTTATATGAGTTTGAATCACAAATGGTCCCATAACTCTGGTCTCAAATAGATTTAGTCCCATAATTTTTTTTATCATCAATTTAGTCCCAATATCTTTGACAATGTTCAATTTTAGTCTCAAATCTACCGAACAACATCGTTTTGCCGTTTTTATTTGAGGCTTTTTTGGATCTTTGTGGATTTGGATCGCCACGCGTGTATTTTTTTTTTAAGAATTTGAAAATTTCAGGCGTATATAATTAAAAAATTTCAACTTAAAATTAAAACAGAATTGACGGAAAAAATTAGTCAGACATACTTAAAAATACACGTGACAGTACATGTGGCAGTCAAATCACAATATCCGCCGGAAACCCCAAATAAAATGGCAAAACGACGTTGTTAATACCTCAGGAAATGAGGTGCACCCTCACTAGTAGTTCTAAAAAATGTGCAAATTTTTAAAAGAAATAAATTTGACTACTGAATTGATTTTGGCAATCCATTTTCACTTCTCTAGTGCAAATCTAATTAGCTAATGGGTCGTCCCAATCCAATCCAAAAAAAGTGGACCTCACTATGAAAAGGATTAAATTAATTTTCCAATCTCAAACCAGAAAAGTGAACAATTTTTCAGAGAGAAAAATTGAAGAAGCTCAATTGAAGTAATTAATAAAATAAACGAAAATGTCAATTGGACTATTCCGGCGGACTTTGGACTTTACAATCTCAAACCCCCATTTGTTTTGAGAATTAAAATAAGGATTTTGAAATCCTATTAATCCTACCCTACCTCATAACCTACTACTATTCTACCTTTTATTCTCTCAATACACTCGCATCATCTACTTTTTTATTCTCTCAATACACTTAAAATAATATAATAATATTACATTAATCATATTTTCCACCATCCCACCCTATAAAATCCCATAACAAACATACATCTTAATTATTCATCAAAAATTTGAAATTCTAGGACTTCAAAGTCCGAATTTCCTACGCCCACTGTAAGCCCGAAACGAACATACTCTAAAAGATTACCAAACTTGTTGCATAATTGCTGGATCTTAGTTGCACTTTTATTATCCACGCACACAAAAAAAAGGAGCATTAGTGAGGAGCAATAAATAAAAAATGTATTGCATTACACGTGCAGGAAACCAATGGACTCATCTGGACTGTTGAGAGACAGATAAATAATTTAAAGATGGGTCACCACCCATGGTTTTGGAAATTTGTTGCAACCAGGGACTACAAACCAGTGGGAAAAAGATAAATTAGATAACTTTTAGGTTAATTACCCTTATACCCTTGATTAGCTATTATTGTCTATTGTGGTTTGGGAATCACTTGTTAAGTTGAAATCAATGGGGAATTATTGTACGTTGAGATTTGAGAGATGGCACGCAGTATATTATTAAGGGGTTGTTTTCAGTCTCAAAACAATAGTGGAGTAATGATTTTCTTTTAAGTTAATATAACCCAATTTTTTTATTAAAAAAAAAAACGTGTTTGAAAACAGTCCCAAGTAAAGTAGCAAAGTGGGGATAATTTAAGGCTTGGTTCAATGTAACTCGGGCAGACGGTGCTTGGAAACGTAAATTATGCAAATAAATTAAAATTTGTACAGTTAAAAGTTTGATCTATAATTATGATATTGTTCGATATAATTAAATCATTTTCTAATTTATTGAGAAACTAAATTAAAAATAAAGAAACTATGTATATCTAAAGTCATGCTCTTTTTCGGAATTTTGATTTTTTTTTTTTGGAACCCATTATCGACAATTTTAGTTGCACATGAAAAAAAAAATCTCGAAATATTCAAACAAATAAAAATGAAAATGCAACAAGTAAAGATGGTGTAATGCACACTTCCTCTTTAAGTTAATTAGTTTTTTATTCTCGATTAATATTTAATAACAGCATTATAGCAATTTTTTTTATTTTTTTAAAATTGAAATCCTTAACTTAGTAAAGTGGTAGGTGAAAACAAGTGTCTCCTCCAATTTAAGCGACGCTAGTTTTGGAGCAGCGAAACCATAGAATTCTGACTTCACACCCAAAAAACACACACTATAAATACCCACCTTATTCTTCTTATTATTATCAACCATCATCTTCTCTGCATTATTATTTCCACCTCATAATTTTACTCATTTTGATTTTGAATTTAAATCACACACATCATGGTCAGGGGTGTAGCAGCTGAATCCCATCTTGAGCAAAAATTGGCTATCGCCAAGCGTTGTTCTCATGGTATACATTTATTTATTTTTCTAGTTTAAATTAATCTTCAATATACAAATGAAATTACAATTAATTGGCAAAATTATAATTAAATATGTTAATGGTGGTTTATTTTGCAGAGGGTGTTATGGCAGGGGCTAAAGCAGCTGTTGTTGCCTCTATTGCAACTGCAATCCCAACTGTAAGTTCCACGATTTTTAATTACTCCATAAAAAAATTAAATTATAAATCGATCAGTTGTATTTAAATTGGGAATAAAAATAAATGCAGGTGGCAAGCGTAAGAATGATGCCATGGGCAAGAGCCAACCTTAACCCCACTGCTCAGGCTCTCATTATCTCCACCGGTCTGTTTTTTTCTTTCTTTTTTTTAAATAAATGAATAATACAAGTAATTATGTTTGATTTGATAAAAATTTGTTAAAGAATTATTAATTAATGTTATTGTTAAATACTACAGTGGCTGGAATGGCTTACTTCATAGTGGCTGACAAGACTGTGCTGGCAACTGCACGTCGGAACTCCTTCAACGCTGCTAAATGATGATGATGATGATAAAAAATATTTACTATGATTTTGAGATAATCAAATATATTATACTACCTGATTATCTTTCCTTTTTATTTTCAGAAGCCATATGTATTAGCTACCATTATGCAAATAATTAAATATTCCTCCTTTTTGCTACTCAATTGGATTCATATCCAACTGCTTCTATTCTACCTTCGTCAAATTTCTTTCCGTGCAGAACTAATCCAAAAATTATGAAAAGAGTCGTTACGCAACATCATTAATTATAAAATTAAAAAAAAATTGTATGTATCAAATACACAATTAATATCATTCAGTAAAAACATGTAAACAAGTCAATCGATAGCAAATGGAGTATTATTTTAAAATGCATTTGAACTGGGGATATATAGTTGTGTTATAAAAACAAAAATCGTTTAGATCGTCTCACACTCTCATTACATACATAAGATTGGAAATTAATGTTTTTATTTGAAATTAACTCTTATAATTTTCGTATAAAATTTATAATTTTATGTTTTTCTATGAAAAGATAATGTTGTTCAAGAAAAAAAAATCTTTAAGAGGAATGAAATACTATGAACTCTATTGAATAAAGCCAACCCAACAGGCTGGGATCGGATCCAAACGCGCAGGTTATTAGCACCCCTAACATTAGGAAATGAACCACTCATTCAAATTTTAAATTTCAAAGCATAAGTTAAATATCTTAAATAGAATTTGAATAAATTCTCGAGTTGAAGATTTAGGAAAACAAATCGAAATATTTAGTAGAGTTCGAATTTTTTTTTCGAAAATTGATATTTTTTTCGAAAATTTATTCCGAAGACTATCAGATTATTTCAAAATATTTTTTTCGAGTGTTTTTCTCGAATTTTTTTTACAATTTCAGAATATTTTTCCGAGAAAGCATAAAATTTTCGATTTGTTTTTACGAAAATCATCCAAAAAATAGGTAAACCAGTCCCGAATTCTTAAAACGCGACAAATTTGTATAGTCTATGGTTTTGTAAAGTGGGTTCATTCGTTTTAATGAAGAACCCAAAATGAATGAAGGTATTTGTGTGTTTTGGTATTTTCGAATTGCAAATGAATGAAGTGATTAAGAGAGAAGGGTGTTGTGTAACAAATAATCGGGTTAAGGGATTTAGATGTGGCTAGTGATTTTTTTAATACAAACAAGTAATAATCGAACGAGAAGACTGCGGGAAGAACTCTTGAGTTCTTCCCTTAAATTTGGTGTTGTATATATGATGAAATGAGAGCAAGATTGGGAGAGATTGAGAGTCGGAGCCCCTACAATAGGGGGTGTGGTCCTCTATTTATAGAGGATCAACCCTAAAAGCTAAAATAATATTAATTCATCTTGGCCCTTTATTCTAGGATTTTATTATAACGGTTGATCTAAACAGTAAAATTGTGTGTATTTTATATATATTTTACATTAAATGCTCTTGTCTTGTCTCGTAAAGTTGACATTGATTCCTGATTTTGCCGGATTATCTTCATGTGCTGTGCTTACCGACTTTGCTTGTGGGGCGACCTCGGGGGAGGTCGCCCGCTCAGGTAGTCTTTATTCTTCTCTTTCCTACCTCGTTTATGAACCGTTCTCCAGGGAGGTCGCTCGTTAAGGTGAGGTTGATCTTCTGTCGGGTCGGGTCGGGTCGGGTCGATTCGGACCTAGGTGGGCCCTGCTGAGGTGTCGGATACGGGCACATATGTAGTTTGATTTGTGCTACAACAAAGGATAATTTAAAAAGATAATTAATAGTATATTAATCTAAAGAGGGAGTGAACTAATCTAAGTGGTGTGTGTTTCCTAAAAATGGGAATGCTAATAACCTGGGCCGGATCCAAAACCATGACCATAATGGCCCAAACGCAAGGCAATGAATTTCTTTCTCGTAAAATCGACTGCCAGATTGGCGCAGGTTATTAGCACCCCTCCTTAAAGAAATACACCACCACTTCGATAAATTCACTCCTCAGTACACCACCTACCATACTTCCTAAACTACCCCTCTTCTCTCTTGACCCAAAACGTTCACACCCCCACCACCAAAGAGGTTACTGAAATTCCGCCCAGCCACCACGCTGCCACCGGACATCGCACGGCATCCAACCTCCACTCGCTCGCCTGCCACAACCTCCGCCCGCACCGCACCGCACTACTCCCCCCTTTGCAACGTCCAGCGCACCTCGCAGCGCCACTACGTCCACCGCGCCTCGACCTCCGCCGCACAGCTCGGAAACAGCGCCTCAAACTCCGCGGCACTGCGCCGAAACAAGGTATGGACAGAGGTTAGTAAAATTTCTGAACAAAGTCATTTTTTTTTGGGGTTTAGGGTTTCTCGATTCTGGATAATGGGTTTAATGCTTTGGATTCAATTTACAATTTTGAAGAGTGACTATTTTATATTGGATTGTTTCTGATTCATTGAGAATTCATAAGAAATTATGTTATTATATTATTAATTATGTAATTATTCATTATTTTTTCTTGTTTTTGATCCCTGTTCTGCTTATTGGATTTTTTTTCATTCAACCTCTGCCTATGCTTTGGTTTATTCATGGGTTCTGGTTTCACCTGCAAACATTAATACAAATTTTGCATAATTTATGGGTTCTGGTTTGCACCTCAATTATTAATTCTTTTGTTCTGTTCTTTTTTATCAGCAGGCGTCGTTTTGCCTTCCAGCTCATGGGGATAAAAGGGAATAAGGGTGTATGAGGTGCTGGAAGAAAAATGGTAGTCTAGACATTTCATCTGTGCATTGAAATATTAAAACTGAATGTGTGGTGTATTTCCTAATAAAAGGGGTGCTAATAACCTGGGCCTGCCAGATTTTACCGGAGAATACAGCTTAAGCAAGTTCGAAAATGCGGAGAACTTCAGTTTTGGGGTTATCATCTATCACCTTCTGCAACTCCCATAAACCTGCTACTGTGGCCGGGAGGTATGAGAGAGAGAGTGACTTTATCTACTGTATTCATTTTGTGTATCAAGGTTTCTGTGCATATAGTCATCAATCTTCAGCTTTGTATTGTCGCATACCATTTTATTGTCTATTTCCACAAAAGTATTCTAGATTTGCATGTTCGTAAATTTGATTATTAGGCGATATTTGTGCTTAATGGAATTTGTAGATGAGCCAATTGGATTGGCTAACTGACGATTTCGTGGTGTTTTTCTATTAGAACACTAATTAAGGGTACGAATTTGTTCGAGTAATGCATTCCAGTTTCTAAGTCAAATGAATTGGGTGGTCTTTGATTATTTGGGAAACTTTGAGTGTCTTGTTTAATCATTTCTGCGGCATTCATTGATAAATTTTTTATCATATGTAGGGAGTCTCTACTTCGTTTTGAACAGTTAGTGAGAAGCGTTTCAGCTCCATCGTGCGCTGAGAAATTGGCATTTCCTCTGCGTTTTATGCATCATTTTAGGTGTGGAAACCAGAGAGAGCATCAATTGGAGAAACTTATTCCCCATTTGCCATATATATGCATATTAGTGAATGCATTATCAGTTAAAAGATCGGGTGTGTTTGAACCTCATTGTAGTCCTATGGTAAGGGGATATGCTAGAGAAAGAACCAGTGAATCTATTGAGCTGAATACGGATGAAAACATCATCAGATTTAACATTGGTGATCAAAGTCGTGAAGGAGTGCCTTCAAAGAAAAGAAAAGTAAAAGTAAAAAAGTCCGACGTTTCTAGAAAGGCAAAGCTAAATGAACTTCGATTTTATCGGTTGAAGGCAAAGAAGAAAATGAATTCTCCAAATCCTGAAGTCAGAATAAGATATAAGCTTGAAAAGGTTTGCATTGAGTCCTCTTTGTATCACAAATTGTAATGTTTATTGCAAATTTTTTCATGACTCTGTGTGTACATGCATATACATATTGACATATCTGTCCTTTTCTCTTAGGCAAAAAGAAAGGAAACATGGTTGATAGAGAAACTGAGGAAATACGAGCTGCCTAAAGCAGCACCTGAAACCCATGATCCTGAAATACTGACTGAAGAGGAAAAGTTCTATCTAAAGCGTACTGGTGAGAAAAAGAAAAATTATGTTATAGTGGGTAGGAGAGGAGTATTTGGAGGTGTTGTTCTTAATATGCATCTTCATTGGAAGAAGCATGAGACTGTAAAAGTCATCTGCAAACCCTGCAGACTTGGGCAAGTCCATCAATATGCTGAAGAACTTGCTAGGTTGAGCAAAGGCATTATCATCGACATAAAGCCAAATAATGCAATAATATTCTATCGCGGGAAGAACTATGTTCAACCAGATGTCATGTCTCCTCCAGATACTCTATCTAAAGCAAAGGTATGAAGTTCAACTCATATGAATCTGTTGAGAATGAGTTTTAAGGTGATTATAGTGTCAATCTCTTTGTGTAATGATTTGATTGTTGGAAATTTGGTTTTGAAAGTGTTCTAGCACTCAAGTTTGACCAAATTAATTGAGGAATTAAAACGTTGATTTTTGTAAATTCAACATGACGAGATCGATCTACTCGCGGAGTAGATGATTGTGGTATATTTAATATCTCAAAACCGAATTTCGGTGAGTGAGAAATTAATTAAAGAAGATGAGACATTAATGCTCTAGTGAGAGGGTAATTAATGGGTTAGTGTTGACCATTTGTAGCCTTCCCACTCATCCCACATTGGAAACTTAAAGGAAAGTTTCCTAGTATAAATACAAGCTTGTAGTCATGTTCTCCAAAATGGTGCATGGGGACCCTAACCATGAACTACACGCGCGCGCGCCCCGCCCGGGCCCGGGTTCTTGGCAATTGGGCTTTGGGGGCCATCTATCTTTTTAGATACCCAAACTCTTAAATTGGACCATTTATTTTTGGACTAAATGAATTGGGTGACCCATCCGAAATTGGGTCGGCCCAGGAGTCAAGACTTATCCGTGCGCGGATTCAAGCTTATCCAGGATTTGAATTTTGAATTCGAATTAGAGGTTCGTCGAACACGGGCGTCTCATCTTGGTCAAAAACCGCCCCACTAGAATCGTGGGTCATAATCGACCACGAAGTTAAGTGGGCTTCCACGTTTTCCTCAACCTCCAGGAGTTGGTTAAAATCATTTTATAGTGACCCCCAGAATTTCTTTCGATCACTTTTCTAAACCATTTAAAATCGACTCGCAATTCTCACAGACATACTTTCTTCCCTCTTTCGGCTCATACTCCGAAATACGTTCGACGAGAGTATTATTTCAGTGGTGCTACTGATTTAATATTGTGAACTGTTTTACATTTTGGGGAAATTACGCACGATCCTGTGAGCACTATTCAGAGCGTATTTTGTCTTGCGGGGAAAAGGGTGCGCCCTTGACTCGGTTCGTTTCTTTTTCTGTGTTTATATTTTGTTTGTTTTAGTGGAAACAAATGCGAAGATCGATTAATTTATTTCAACAATCGCAAGACAAAATATACCTTAATCGAAATTCTGCAATGGCGAACGAACAACAAGATATTGTTAATGAATTGCTTAACACTGATGTCATTGATGATGTCGCTGATGGTGCTAACGACTCGAACAGTGGTTTAGCTGTAATTTACTCCTACTCCGATAGTTTGGAAAAGGCGCATTTACTCCGATTCTTTGGACTAGGTCGCTTACTCCAATTGCTAACACGAACACTTTCGATGTCGATCGATGTTCAAATGATTGATGGTCCGTTTGCCTTCACTGGACTCGGAATGCATCAAACTGGTAACCAACTTGCTGGAGGGTCAGCAAATGCTTCTGGGAGTCGGGCCTTCACTGGAATCGGAATGCCTCCATTTGGTAACCAGTATACTGGATTGTTAGCAGGAACTTCTGGGAGCCAGTATGTTGGACATACGGGTGGTCCGTTTGCTTCGATGTACCCTAGAAATCCTTTTCTGGAGGGACCTCAGAACAATCCTTTTATGGATAACTCTGGTGGAAATCCGTTCATTGGAGGAAACCAGTTCTTTGGCAATACTGGTGGTAACCCGTACGTGGGTCCAATGATTCAAGCCTCTCAACCAGGGACTATTAGGCCCTTGCTGGCGCAGATAGAAAAACCCTAGAAGTTCTCGGAGCAGACTTTAAGAGGTGGCAGAATAAGATGGAATTCTACCTGATCACCTTGTCTGTGGTAAGGTACCTCAAGGAGGGATCATGCGAAAATCACGATGACAATCTTGATCGGGATCGAGAATGAACTATGACATCCGGATCGATTGGGGATTACTTGTGGGGAATTACATTACGGGGTGGGTGAGTGATGCTCTGCGTATAGCGTCTCGCTTTCGGACAAAAGGCGCCAAAGAAATGTGGGTTTCTTTGGAGAAGAAGTACAAAGACGAAGATGCATGAGCGAAGAAGTTAAATCGTTCTTTGCATTATACGACTTCAAGATGGTAGACAACAAGCTTTGTTGTCGACCCGGAGTTCAAAAAGCTGCAGATTAATTTTCCATAACATTCTGCGCAGGAAGGAATCATTTGCCGAGCAGGTTTACGGTGGCAAATCGTGATTGATTTGCGCCCATCACGGAAGGACTTTAAATCTTACCTCAAGCATGTTAAAAAAGAGATTAGCTTGGAGGACTTGATTGTCGGCTTCGAATTGAGGAAGATGGCCTCAAAAGAGAGAAGAAGGTTTCGGCTTCTGCTATCGAGGCAAAAGTAAATTTGATGGAGAAAAAAGATCCATCAGTGAAGAGAAAACACCCCAACGAGAAAGAAGTCAAGGGAAAGTCTGCTGCTCCGGCCAGCAAGCAGAAATTCATTTTCTCTGGAAAATGTCACAACTGTGGTAAGTCTGGTCATTGGGCAAGTGATTGCAAAAAGCCCAAGAATGACTCTGTGAACGTGGCTGAACGGGAGTTCACGGATGCTGATTTGTCTGTCTTTGTGGTGTTGAAAGCCAACATGGTGGACAACAAGAAGGAATGGTTTGTGGACTTTGGGGCCACTTGCCATGTTTGCTCGGGAGAAATCGCATTCTCCACCTCTTTCTCTGCGCTAAAGGGAGAAAGGCATTTTATGGGCAACCGGGCCTCGTCAAAGCGGTTGGTGTTGGAGCGGTTGTCTTTGAAAGTCGACCTCGGGGATGGGTGAAGGTGAATGATAATGTTTGCCTCGTCCCCGGACATCCAGAAAGAACTTGATCTCTGGCTCGTTGTTAGTTAGTCACAAGTTTAAGTTAGTGTTTGAGTCTGACAAAGTTGTATTGAGTAAGTTTGATACTTTTTTGGGAAAGGTTATCTCGAGAATGGTTTATTCAAAATGTGGGTCATGGTTGTGTTAGTAAAGGCAAAAAACACTATTATTAATGAGAATGCTTCTCTTACATTTATATCGTTGAGTGTTCTCTTTATGGCATTTTAGATTAGGACATGTTAATTTAAAAAGCTATAAAAGCGTTTAGTAAATTTGAATTTACTTAACATTGCAAACGTTGATACATCCAAAAGATGTGAGATATGTGTAGAAAGCTAAAATGACTAAATTATCATTTAAATCTGTTGAAAGGAACACAACCCTCTAGAATTAATTCACACGGATGTATGTGATTTAAAATTTGTGCAAACTAGAGGTGGAAAAAAAAGTACTTTATTACTTTTATTGATGATTGCACTAGATTACGCTTTCACGTTTATCTTTTTTACTAAGTAAAGATGAAGCAATTGAAGCGTTTAAACGTTACAAAACTGAAGTAGAGAATCAATTGAACACTAGAATTAAAATAATTAAGTAGTGATAGAGGTGGAGAAGTATGTAGCTCCGTTTGAGCAGGTTATGTATTGATTCGGCATCATACATCAAACAGCGACTCCTTACTCACCTCAATCGAATGGTGTTGCGGAAAGAAAGAACCGAACACTAAAAAAGAGATGATGAACGCTATGTTAATCAAATTTCGGGTTTGCCCCTCGAGAACTGGGGAAAGCTATTCTTTCAAACTAACCACATTTTAAATAAGATTCCACTAAAAAGTAAGGATGAAACTCCTTATGAAATGTGGAAAAAAAGCATAAACCATCCTACAAACACCTCAAAGTGTGGGGTGTTTAGCTAAAAAGTTGAAGTGTCATTTTCTAAACAAGTGAGAATCGGACCTAAAAGCGATTCATTGATCTTTATAGGATCTGGCCGCCTTCAACATAGTGCTTATCGATTCTTGATTCACAAATCGGAGATACGGATATGACGGTGAGGCCTTTACAATAGAATCAGGAATGCTATATTCTTTGAAAATGTCTTCCTTGTAGGGATAAAGAAAAGTGAGTTCAAACAAACGAACACACGAAGAATCGAGATGACATCTGCAGATCCTTCCACTCAAGAGAGTGAAGAACCTAGACGCGAGAACGAATTTTGGAATTGATAAGACCTATGGTCCAGACTTCATCACTTACGTGTTGGAAGACGGACCTCAGTCTATCAAAGAAGCTATGTCCAGACCGGATGCTCCGCTCTGGAAAGAAGCTATTAATAGCGAATATGATTCAATTCTGCAAAATCACACATGGGAGTTGGTTGACCTCCCAAAAGGTTGCAAGACCTTTGGATGCAAGTGGATCCTTAAAAGAAAATATAAAGCAGATGGATCAGTTGAAAAGTATAAAGCCCGTTTGGTTGCAAAGGGTTTTAAACAAAAGGAAGGGTATGATTTATTTGACACCTATTCACCTGTTACGAGGATTACATCCATTCGTGTACTTATTGCGATTGTTACTTTGCACTATCTCGAAATACATCAGATGGATGTAAAGACTGCGTTTCTTAATGATGAGATAGATGCTGAAATATACATGGATCAACCCGAGGGTTACATTATACCTGGAAATGAGAAAAATGTGTGTAAACTCGTTCGATCACTGTATGGACTTAAACAAGCTCCTAAGCAGTGGCACTTGAAGTTTGATAGTCAAATGGGTTTCGAATTAATGAATGTGATAAATGTGTTTATGTGAAAGAAACGCCAAATGGCTTTGTTATCGTATGCTTATATGTCGATGACATGTTAATCATGGGTAACAATCACAATGCCATAGTTAATTCGAAAAACATGTTAAATCGAAATTTTGACATGAAAGACATGGGATTAGCAGATGTGATTCTAGGAATCAAAATTGAGAGAACATCAAATGGAATCTTCCTAACACAATCTCATTACGTTGAGAGAGTGTTGAAGAAATTCAATGCATTTGATGGTCCACCTGCTAAAACACCTCTGGAACACAATGTTCATCTGAAGAAGAACAGGGGAGAACCTGTGGCTCAGTTGGAATGTGCAAGGATCATTGGGAGCGTGATGTATATTACGAATTGCACACGACCAGATCTTGCATGTGCAAGGATCCAAGTCACGAACATTGGAAAGCTCTTAAAAGGGTTCTAAGGTACTTAAAGTACACCCTTGACCTTGGGCTACATTACACGAGGTATCCAGCTGTACTTGAAGGGTACAGCGATGCTAATTGGATATCGGATACAAAAGACTCGTTTTCCACCAGTGGATATGTATTCACTATTGGAGGAGCGACAATATCGTGGAAATTCACAAAACAGACGTGTATTGCCCGTTCCACAATGGAATCAGAATTCATCGCTTTAGATCAAGCTGGTAAAGAAGCAGAATGACTACGTAATTTTCTGGAAGACATTCCTTGTTGGAACAAACCTGTACCGTCGGTAATGGTACATTGTGACTGTCAAGCTGCTATAGGTAGAGCTTCGAACAGTATGTATAACGGAAAGTTGAGACATATCCGTCGTCGACGTAACTCTGTTAGACATTTGATCTCAACTGAAGTTATAACCATTGATTATGTAAGGTCAAAGGATAACATAGCGGATCCTCTCACCAAGAGCATATGCCGAGATCAAATGAATAAGCTGATAGAGGGAATGGGTCTGAAATCCACAAAGAAAAACTGAAACAGTGGAAACCCAACCATGATGACTGGAGATCCCTAGAACTTGGTTCAAAAGGGAAAACTAAGCTGTGAATGTGAGATGCACAACACTTGAAAATCATGATCATTCCTGACAGCACTGAGTCAAGTGTTGAGAACCCGTAAAATGTGGTAAAGGTTAAGTTTTTGACTTTTAATGATTCCTAAAGGTTCAGAGGGGACTGAGTATGACGGGATACTCGAGAGGAGATCACATATGTAAATGAGAAGTGAGGGCCGCTTCGACCAAATATTTATGAAGCACAAAAGGGCGTCCATGGCCAAAACGGACAAAACTATGAGAACGAATCAGAGTCTAGACTGACTTGTGTCTGCACTGCCTGTAAGGTATACACTAAAGCTGATTAGTTCAAGGCATTGTCCACTAAACCACAGTGTACCCGACAGTGCTTGGCTAAGGAAAGTTCAAAGCCACAAACTACTTTTCCTGAAGCAACAAAGTCTCAATTGAGCTGGAAGATGCTCCTAAATCCGTATAGATGCAATTTTCACTCGTGGGGGATTGTTGGAAATTTGGTTTTGAAAGTGTTCTAGCACTCAAGTTTGACCAAATTAATTGAGGAATTAAAACGTTGATTTTTGTAAATTCAACGTGACAAGATCGATCTACTTGCGGAGTAGATGATTGTGGTATGTTTAATATCTCAAAACCGAATTTAGGTGAGTGGGAAATTAATTAAAGAAGATGAGACATTAATTCTCTAGTGAAAGAGTAATTAATGGGTGAGTGTTGACCATGTGTAGTCTTCCCACTCATCCCACATTGGAAACTTAAAGGAAAGTTTCCTAGTATAAATACAAGCTTGTAGTCATGTTCTCCAAAATGGTGCATGGGGACCCTAACCATGAACCACACATGCGCGCACGCGCCCCGCCCCGCCCGAGCCGCCCGGGTTCTTGGTTCTTGGCAATTGGGCTTTGGGGCCAATCTATCTTTTTAGATACCCAAACTCTTAAATTGGGCCATTTATTTTTGAACTAAATGAATTGGGTGGCCCATCCGAAATTGGGTCGGCCCATGAGTCAAGACTTATCCGTGCGCGGATTCAAGCTTATCCAGGATTTAAATTTTGAATTCGAATTAGAGGTACGTCGAACCTGGACGTCTCATGCGGTCAAAACCGCCCCACTAGAATCGTGGGTCATAACTGACCACGAAGTTCGTGGGCTTCCCACGTTTTCCTCAACCTCCCGGAGTTGGTTCCGTCTATTTATAGTGACCCCTCAGAATTTCTTTCAGTCACTTTTCCAAACCTACGAAAATCGACTCCCGCAATTCTGCGTACATACTTTCTTCCCTCTTTCTGCTCATACTCCGAAATACGTTCGACGAGAGTATTATTTCAGTGGTGCTACTGATTTAATACTGTGAACCGTTTTACCTTTTGGGGCAATTACGCACGATCATGTGAGCACTATTCAGGGCGTATTTTGTCTTGTGGGGAAAAGGGTGCGCCCTTGACTCGGTTTGTTTCTTTTTCTGTGTTTATATTTTGTTTTTTTCGTGAAACAGTGCAGTATCAGATTAATTTATTTCAACATTGATTGGCTTAGATAGAGTTGTGGAAAAGATTGCTTTTGGAAAAGCTAATTTGATGTTCCCTAGAAAATAATTTGAGTAACAAAGATTACTTTTCAATCATATTATCCTTCATATGATATAAAATACATTTTCTAATTGCAGGCCCTGGAAAAGTATCAATATGAGCAGTCCTTAGAGCATACAAGTGAGTTCATTGAAAGGTTGGAGAATGAACTAGCAGAATATCATGAACATCTTGCTCGGTTTAAGAAACAGAAAGATTGAAATAGAGGACTTGAAAGGGATCCTGCTGCTATCTTTTGTACAGCATATTCTTTGTAAGTGTGCTAATATTTGAATGATAATTTCCTACAACTTCAGTGATATTTATGTTTGCTTTCTTCATACTATTTCAGGTTTTCAATCAATCAAGGCATCATTGAAAATTGTTTCGGGCTTTCTTTCTTCCTAATAGTCCTGTTTATTTTAAGCTTGGGTGTACAGTTCCATAAATGTCCCTAGTTCCTGCATTAGGTAATGAATGTCTTTATTGTTCCAAACTGTTCCTCTTGTTCTTGAGTAATGAAAAATTTAATAGGATAATTGGAATAGTTATAATAATGCTGTTTGGGTTCAAATTGTGTTGTAAGGAACATGAATTCAGGCTTCAGAGACAGTGGCGTAAACAAAAGCAAATATGCAATTGAAGTATGATGTATTCTTCAAGTGCATACTTTGCAACATATTTTTTCTTAAGCTTTCAATTTAATTGCATCATACGCATAATGGACCTAACTGACCAGTGCTTGTATGAAATACCTGTTAGAGTGGCAGATGCTAAAGTTTTTTAGTGGTCAAATTTGGTCATATTTCTGTACATATTTCTGCCCTTGAGTACTGCTGTTGCTCGTGGGTTCGTTTAATAAAAATTACCTTTCCTGATCAAAAAAAAAAAAAGGCCTAAATTACGTAGCATCTCCCACATTTAAAGATTTTAAATAAAATAGTATATTAACATTGTAATGGAACTTGACAGATGAGATAACTGATATTAGGTTGCTCATAATGTTAATATACTATTTAACATTGATAATTGAAATCCTCACATTGAGATAACATTGTAATGGAACTTGACAGATGATTTGCTCATTACGACTCAGAAATTGCTCATAATGTGATTTGAGGATTTCAATTATCAATGTAGCTTGCAATTTACCCAAACAGGCTCAACAGATTTCCTATTTTTGATTTAAAACTTTACTTTCAAATCCATCTATTTAGTGGGGTCTTAATGAATATCCAAACTAGTAACTGAATTGTTGTTTGCAGTGGTTCGAGCTTTCAGTTAACGTTTATCTGGGCAGCTATATGGACTGCGAAAAAAGGAACAGGGTCTGATACCAGGGAGGAAGGATACAGGTTCTTATTGACCCCCAATCTGCTACAGTTTCAGGCAAGAAACAATAGCTTATGTGAATATTTTCAGAACATCTCTATACCTGATATCAGTTTCAACTGTTATCATGTATAGAAATGTTGTTCTAGTACTTGTTTCACTGGAAACAATCATAAAAAATTTCTTAGAATCATAACTGGAAAGAATTTGTTCTGCAGGATTTTAACTTTGTACTACGGGCTGGGCATATGATGAATCTTCCGAATCAGATTTGAAGAGATCGAGAGACGCTTCACTTGACAAATCTTCCCTCATCTACTGTGCAAAGGTGACATTTTGATCTAAAATTTTTATTTACAGCCAGGAAACACTAGATAAATTTTGTTTTGTTGGTTAACAAATCATGGTAATTAAATTTTTTTTTTTTTTGTCAATTGGAGGAAGACACAATTTCTTGTAAAATCATCATTTCTCACTTCATATATTCTCTAATATATCATCCTAAACGATATCCAGTATTAAATTCATACAACATTATATTGTAAACATTACACCCTTGTACTATCAATTTCATTTGACTTTGGAATTTGTATTCACACACATTTCAAGTCATTGGTACTTTCAATTTTATTTGAATTTTGTCCACGTTGTGGCCAATGAACTCAAATATTTAAAAATGAAAAATATTTGAACCTAATTTAATAAAAGTACACGGACATAAGGTTTAAATTAAAGCACAGAAACAAGTAAAAAAAATCATAAATAAACAGAGTGATACAAACAAGATGTCCACTGAGTACCACTGATCAGTTAAAAATTTGGAAGCAATAATTCAAGGAAGTGCACATGTTTTATCTTTTTTCTCATAGTCATTCTGATTTGAGAAAGGCCAAAAAACAGCATCCTCTTCTGAATTCTGATACATCAAGTGTGTGGGGCCTTCTCCACGTTGGAGTTGTTCCACAACTCGTTTCTTGCATTTTATAGGAATAATCCTTTTCCTTATTTCAAAATTGTAGATGATTTTCCTTTTTATGAGGGTCATAATCAATTCAAGTCGATAACATTTTTCGAAGTTTAGAAAGCAAAAAGAAGAGGTAAAAAAAAACATTATTTGTTGGAATTGTATGATAGATTGATAGTACAAGGGGTGAAAAAGTGAGAGGGGGGGCGAGTAATCGTAGCTAGTAAAGCATACCCTCCTGACAAAGGGTAAGGCCTATAAATAACTAACCTCTTATCTCCTCAATTCTAAAAATACAGGCTACATTTTTATGTTAAAAGTAAATTTAAATATTTTTTTCTTTTCAATCAATTAATGAAACTACTTTTGTAATAATATGGTAGAATCTTGGATATTTATAAGGAGTATGCAGTATATGGTTAAAATTGAATTAACAGACCGAACTGAATCAAAATTCATAATTTGGTTTGGTTATTCGGTATTCACTAATTTGATAGTTATTGAATTTATGATATCGGTTAAAAATGAAAAAAATATCGAACATAAAATATATGTTCGACTATGTAATGGTTTTCACACTCTTTCGGTCGGATTTGGTGACAAATTATAGAATTTTGGCTTGATTCAGTTACCACTATTCGGTTCATATTGGTGATCGGACCGACTAATGCTCCCTCCATATTTATAGATACATATGCTGTCGTACAAATATGAGTAGAAGAGACTTTATGTGAACCAGCACAATACCTACTTTAAATATATACAAATATATTGATGATATGCACGTGGAAGATATTACCTTATTCATATTTAACTACACTTTTATCAAATAAATCACTACAATTATAATCTTGCATATTTTATATTGACACTCTTGGATTATGTTTACTTTGAGTTTTGTAAATTTGATTTTGAATTTTAAATTCTAAAGACTATATTTATTTTGGATTTTGTAAATCTGATTTTGAGTATTAAAATCCTAAAACGTTTTTACTTCGAAATTTTATAAATAAGTTTTTTTTTTTTTTTTTAAATCGCCTTATCAACCTATAATATTTAACTATTACACAATCATCTAATTGTTATATCTCACTCAACAATAACATAATAATATAGTATTATTAATGTTTACATATTCACTTAATAATAATAATAATATAATAATGTAGCATCATTCATTCTTTCTTACATCCTCCTCCAAAAAAAACGAAAACGTGCAAATTTTAGCACACACAAAATAAGAAAACTTACTTTATTGGTATTATTTAAATCAATTATAATGATATTGTGAGAGTGTAAGTTTTGAGTGCTTTGTCATTTTAGGAAACGTGCACGTTTCTTTGGGATGGAGTGAGTATTAATTTAACATACAATTAATTTTTTTTACTCAAAAAACTTAAAATATAAACAAATGTTACCACTAACCAGGATATCATGAGTTGAAGACTATCAAAGTAGCTTTTATCAAATTAAGCTTTTACACAATAGTACTATTATACCACAAAATAATGTTAATACATTTCACCCTAAAACAGAAAAAAAGTCTAAGATTACATTTTTTTTTTCTGACAGGAAGATTACATTTTGTTTGATTTTGTCACGGAAGAACTATTATAAATCTAAGATATTATTACTCGTTTCCTTTTAAAACAGAAAAAATAATAATTCCAGATTACATTTTTTTTAATTAATTTAATAAAGATACAATTATTTTTATAGTTCATCAAATTTTTATAGAAAAGATCTTAAAATTAGAGACATCATAAACAAAATCTTGATTTGGGTCACGCAGTGTCAAAATATTGAGGCAAAACATATTCTGTGAAGGAGTTCTATATTTTCAAATTTTCAGACATAATAGTAGTAAGGGTTTTTATTTTTATAATTATCCGACTTTTTGGTGTAAAAACAAAATTACCTTATAATTTTGGGCAAACTATCATAATTCAGGAGGTATCAATGCAATTTAGTACCTCGTGATCTTTAATTGCATTTATATTTGGCACTACCTCGTGAAAATGTTCATGGTAAAACTGGTATTTATCCTCAATTGCATTTATATTTGGCACTACCTCGTGAAAATGTTCATGGTAAAACTGGTATTTATTTTTACTGTATTACCTGTTTTATTAAACCGTACTCTCTCTCCGTCTCGGTGTAATTGTTCCATTTCTTTTTATTATTATATTTATGAAATAATAATAAAAATAAAGGATAGCTTTGAGTATTGTGAGAGAGGAAAAATAATTGTAGAGTAATGAGTGGAGTAGTGGGTGACATTTTTTTGTAATATTGTTTGAAAAACGAGGATAAAAATGATGGATAGTGGAGTTACTTTTTCCTTTTATGGAATGAGAAAGTTATAATGGGACGTCTATAAAAAGAAAGCGAGACAATTATAGTGAGACGAATGGAGTATTATTTATTTTCACTAAATAATATCACTCCTATTATTGAATTCTATCAGTTATTTATAGAATTGTATCACTGAATTGTATCAGTTAAATTTTTGTAATCCACTAATTTTATATCGTTTTGAAATTAATTTCTATTGTTTTAATTTTTTGATTTTAATCATGTAGCATTTAAAAAAATTTGAAATTGATTCTTTAATTTGTTGCAGCAGCCACATGTATAATTATTTTGTTTTGCCTTTGATTTCGAAATGACACTTTATCTCTTTTAATACTTTTTGGTCGGGTTTAAAGACAATTTACATATTAAAAGACAAAGTGAATCGGATCGATTTATCGGGTCTAAATTGATCGAAAAAATAAAAAATAAATCAAAATATGCAGACGGTAATTTTTCAACTCAAAACTATTATAATTAAAAAAAAATTCGATGTCATTTTAAAATAAAAAAAATACAAAATAACTACATATGCAATAATTACCGATTTAAAGATTTGCTACACCAGATTAAATGATGAATTTCAAAACGAAAAAATTTATTGAAGTATGAAAAATTTAATCCCATTTATACAGTGCTGCGAGAAAATCCCATTCACTTACCATGTATGTATATATGGAAAATTCTTTCAAGTCTGAAAATTTATGGGAAAAATTTATCGCAATAACGATGTGAAAAAAAATTTTTGACTTTAGTTCAAACCAGAATCTTAAAGTCAAGAATATAATTTTTTTTGACGTTCAGACTCCTAAAGAATTATCCCATCTTTTTATCTTGTGCTTGGAAAAGAAGCTGATGGATGTATATATACTCACCCAAAACCCCAAAAAGCACCACCGCCCCTTTTTCTTTCGTCTGAAAATTTTCCCTCTTTCTCTCTTGGTCAAACAGAGAAACAAAATCGAATCGAATGATGTGCGATAAAGAGAGCCCCAAAATGCCAATTGTTAATAACAAGAAGAAGAAAAAGAAGAGAGGCGGTGCCAAGAGGAAATTGACGGTAGAGCAAACTGCGGCTTACAAAGCAGTGAGTGAATGGGTTTTCCTGGATCGTTCAAATACGTGTAGCAGTAATTCGACGAGTTCTGTGGATGCATTTCTTGATGATTTTGGGGTGCAATGCCAACCCAAGGAAAAGCTTGTGTTTGAATTTCACTGCCACACAACATGCAGCGATGGCTTCTTGTCCCCTACCAAGCTTGTTGAGAGAGCGCATCAGAATGGGGTGAGATTTCCTTTTTTGCCTTTCTTTTGATTGCCTTGTGATGTCATTGGTTCTGAGTGAATGCTCTGAGGGAGTTTTGATGATTTGATATCTGCTGATTTTAAATGGTTTGTGTGCTAGTTTTAAATGAATGCTCTTTGATGAGATCTCTTCGTTTGTTCCTTTTGACAATTATTGTTGATTTATGTTCTCATGGTCAAATTGTGTTTCTTGGATTGGTTTCTGTAGGAGTATGTTAGAACTTAATACATTGAACTTTTGAAATGTTGCATATAACATTCTAATCTCTTAAAATATGGTGCCACGTGAAAATTTTACAATTTTGGATGAAGAAGGATTTTATCACTTTTATTGTGTTGAGCATTATCAAACAAGATACTCCAGATTTAGAATGTTGAGATGCAACCTGAACTTCTCAATTTCTGCTACCTCATTTCAGTGTCTCTGTAATTCATTTATCACTTCAGCATCCTTCAAGCAGTGTTTTCATCTTATTTTGCATTCAATAATCTGATGTTTTCCAATTATTGTTCAGCTGTATTGATCTTTTGAAGTTGTCTGTGATGATTGTAATCTTGTTAAGTAGTTTCTGGTTGGTACTAAGCAAAGGATTAACCGACTGTTAATGCAACTGTTATGTCAGGGAGACAAGGAAATGATTAAAATTAAAGGGGATTGTTTTGTATTATCTTAATTTGAGGAAAATGTGGCAGCACCACTGTCATTAAGTTAATTCTAAAATAGCATCTAGAAGTTCCTTGAGATGCATTTGGCACATTTTAACTAACTAGAATATATGAACTAAAGTTATCGTAATCACAAAGAGAGCAAGTACTGCAAATATCATATTTTCATAAATGGCTAAAGCTATTGCAGTTAATGCGAATCATTCAGGGAGCTGATCCTATGTCCTTGTCATAAATTTACAGTAATAAGAAAGTGTGTGTCACACTCTTCACTATGTCATTCATAATTTATTTTCTCAGCAGTTTCTCTATGCAAATCAAATGTAGAACATGTCATCCTTACGTCTACTTTATCCAATGACACTGGAATTGTTAACTTGATTTTTGGCCCCATAAGGGCTCATTGATTCGGTATACGAGACCTTCATTAGGCCTGTAGTTGCTGACCTTTGTGGTACTTCTGTTTAAAGCGCATCGGCTCTCCAATTTCCAAGAAGTCCAAGATTCACTTGTCTTGTCTCATATAATTATGCTTATTTTATCCTCCCACCAATTTTAGAAACAACAAACTCCAAGTGACATTGGCTCGGTTTAGTCTTACAGTACTAGCAAAAAGGAACCACTGCCGCAATGTAATCTAAGAAGGAGATCATGGAAAAGCTGGGAAAGGAATTTGTGTGAAATGAGAAGAATCATTACGATTTGGTTGATTATGTAGCCTAAGATTTATAGTTGCAAATTAATTCATGAAATATCTAATATTTATATATAGTATGTTTCAATATATTCACTCCCCAATACCTAGCTGGTGAGTGTCTTTAAAACTGTTTGGATTTCCCTTTTTTTGATATTAAGGTTTCAAAAGTATTTTATGTCCTTTTCTTTTCATAAACAAGCCTATTTTTCTCCCTCAGTCCAAATTGAATTATGATGTTTCATTTAGCTAGTGACATCTCCTGTTCTGTCTTAATAGAATCCGAACAATGCCACTATTTCATTCTTTATGAATTATCTCTCAGAGTGAACTTGAAAGGCATTGTTTTTAAGTTAATACATGTAACAGGTGAATGTCCTGGCTTTGACAGACCATGATACGATGTATGGCATACCTGAAGCCGTGGCAGCAGCTCGAAGATTTGGCATCAAAATCATTCCTGGTGTTGAAATCAGTACAATATTTTACTCAAGGTTAGTGTTTTTCCCTCAGTTTAGTACTTTCTATATAAAGGAAGTGCTGCTAATTGGTTTAATTTCCCTTCTCCACAACTGAACTAGAATTCTGGGACACTTGGCATCATCTTGTATTCTCACAAATGGTTAACCTATCCTTTCATTTATTCCCACTCATGTGCACTTATCCAAGTATACAATTAGCAGGATTCAGCTCTATTCTAGCTGCCTTCATGCATATCTTCTTGATGCTTGTAAATGACTTGCAGAGGGGACTCAGGGGAAGAAGAACCCGTTCACATCCTTGCCTATTACTGTAATTGTGGGCCCACAAAACCTGAAGTGTTGGATAAGTTTCTAGGGGATATTCGGGAGGGGCGATTCCTCCGAGCAAAGAACATCGTTTCAAAGCTGCACAAACTCAAGTTGCCAATTAGATGGGAGAATGTGGCAAAGATTGCAGGAAAAGGTGTTGCCCCTGGAAGGCTTCATATAGCTCGTGCTATGCTTGAAGCTGGACATGTTGAAAATCTGAAACAGGCATTTGCCCGATATCTTTATGATGGGGGACCTGCTTACTCCACGTAATTTTTTATTATTTTTATTTTACTTTTGCGGATTAATACAATTGATGCTTTCTTGAGAACAATGGATTACTAATTGTTTCCTCTTATTTGTTTCAGTGGAAGTGAGCCTATAGCAGAAGAGGCAGTGCAATTAATACGTGAAACGGGGGGTGTTGCGGTATTAGCACATCCATGGGCTCTGAAAAACCATGCTGCTGTAATCAGGAGACTGAAGGATGCAGGATTACATGGTCTAGAGGTTTATAGAAGTGATGGAAAGCTGTCGAGTACTACCTCCATTCCTAATTATCTGATTGATTCTAATCCAAAATGGTGTTACTAATTATGTGTCACTTTGCTAATATCAGCAAATATTTACCCTTCTTTCCCACCAATACCCCTATAAAATACTAAGCATCTTCTTGTAATCATAATTATAATCTTATTAATATCATCAAGTAGTAATAAATAAGGGTCTAATAGTCTTTTGATATCCTAATTAATGAAATATTGGTTTGTGTGAATGGATAAAATCAGACAGATAATTATGAATGGGGGTAGTAGTTGATTATTTTATTTTACTAAACTGAGGTAGTTCATTTACCCAACTGTGCTACTTTTTTATATTAACATTTCTCTTACTACTATCTAAGTTCAAAAGAGACCAGATGTCACCATAAGCATGATGCCAAGTAAATTGTAGAAGTAGAGAATTATATTATGGATGATCAACTGGACTTATGCATATAGATTTGTAAGGGCCTTTGCAACATACATGGGCATTTAGTGTATCCATGACTAGTTATGTTCATCACCAAAACAATGTGAAAGACTCTTTGCATAGTATTCTGAGCTGTTGAAAGTTTTTGGACTTGGAGTAGTTTTCTTGTCCTAGTAGATATACTTTTTTAAGTGTTTATTTGTTCATAATTCATCAATACTTTGTTGGTATGCAGTATATAGTGATTTAGCTGATGCCCACGATCTTTTGAAGCTTGGAGGGTCTGATTATCATGGGAGAGGGGGGCAGCACGAGTCTGATGTGGGAAGTTCAAGCCTTCCAGTATTGGCTGTGCATGAATTCCTGAAGGTGGCTCGACCAATCTGGCGTAAGGCCATTCGAGACATTCTACAAAACTACATCAAAGATCCTTCAAATTTAAATTTGCAACACATTATCAGATTTGGAAGGACTAAATCCAATTTGCCTTTGAGTGCTGCCACTTTGGGTAATGCTGATGAGTTGATAAACCAGTGTCTAACATCATGGCTTTCAAAAGAAGAAAGGGAAAATGCAGAGTTTGCGACGATTAAGGCAGAGCTTAGTCAGGCAATTGTTATACGAGGAGATGTTGAGGCCCACGTTTGAAGCACGTGAATTTTCACTTGCATAGGTATTTTTCTTAGTTTTTCCTTCCATACATCTTAAGGTGACAAGAATATCAATCTTAGAAGCATACTTCCTTTACTGTGTTATTTTTAAGTTCATTTTTGATAACTTGCAACTATAGTATGAGGCAGAACTGTTGAAGGCTAATTCATGTTGAGATTTGTAATTTGTGGACATTTATTGAATGGGACATTTTGTTGGAAAATCACATTTGTTCACCTGAATGCTTGGTGGTTTTACTTGTATATTTTGTGTGCCTTGTTTTTTTTTTAATACGTTTAGTTTTTTACCCAAGTAATTAAGTAAAAAGCAATGCACCAGAAGGACTTGCACGAAAATCTACATTTCGAAAATATCTAGAGTACAAATTCACATGAGACAAGTATCAAACAATACAAGGTCTCTAAAGCAAAACTGTTCGAGGAAAAGAGCAGGGATTTTTCTAACATGGCTCATAGTTGAAGCATTATACATTTTTGGATGTAACAATTAGAGCTTCAAATGTCGTCTGTGGTGCCACTTTGGAGCTCCGATCCGAAGCCCGACAAGGATCAAAGTATTCAATCATTGCCCATAGCTGCTGCCCCTTCTCTTTCTCGTTTCAACATAACTTAAACTACGGTTTCATCTAAGTTTCCCTAAATCCATTTTCTTCTTCAGCGCTTTCTGCCCATGGTAAATGAACGAATCCACTATCCCAGCAACGGTAAATACACCTGAAACATTGTTTAAATTAATGAGTAGAGCTTCATATGATACTTAAATTTTCATTAGAAAGTAAGTATTACCTCCGACTATAGCACAGATATGTGTTAGAAAGTGTAAGAATGATGTATGCTCCTCTGTGAAGGTCACCTGTAATGCACAAACATTCACATAAGTACGCAATCGGAAAATTGAGCCTCTTAAAGATAACCATAGAAAAAGCTTTGTGAAAGACTCAGAAACTTCTGCCAGAAGTATGGAAATCCACTTTACTTTGCATTAACTCATTCAAATGATATGCCTGATATTCACATGCAAAACTTAATCTGTATGAACTCTTCTACAGAAGCAATGCTACTAACCTTAATAGGAGAAAGATCATAAAAGAAGAAAACTCCAGGGAGGGATCTGAAATGGTCTTCGTCAGAGCTCTTGTAATGTTCGGTCACTGAGAACTGTATGACAAAGTATTGTATTATAACATGGAAATAACAAGATATTGATTTTATGAGATTCCATATATGAAAGCCTTGTATACCTGATTTGACTGAATTGTATGGCCTCTAACACTGGTGTAATCGGTTGGTACCACCTGCAAAAGTCGGCAAAAGACTTAGATAATGAGACTGGGTGTGCAATAATTAATAACCCCAAAAAGAAGAATTACACAACTTTCACGAATGCAAGTGAGAGCGAGAGAGAATATCAAAGAGAAGGAATGGTATCCTGAGAACACTGACCTTGATAAAATACTGATACACGCCATTTGGCTTTGCTTGCACCCATTGGATCCTGAATATTAGTACAACGTTTAGTGATGCTCGCAAGGTTACAAAAACCAAAATAGAAAAACAATTCACATTCACCGGCTTCCCTCAAGGTTTCCATTTTTTCACTTATTTATTTAGGTCACGGATCTAGAAAAAAGCTTTTTTCCTCTCATACTTTGGACAATAAAACCCAAATGATTAGGACACACAAATGACACGAAAATAATTAACAAAGTTTAAAGAAAAATATGATATGAAGGGCATCATTCTTTAAATGGACACTTTGTCGTGGTTATAAGGCTATCGGTCACAAGATCTTTCCAAATATCAATTGCATAGAGCACGATTCCATATGGTGATAGCTTAAAAATGTGCAAAAGAAATTGAAAAAAAGAGTAGAGTACCCATCCAGTGGATTCACAACTCCAGGAATAGAATCTCCAAATGATAGCTTGTTAATTTTGTGGCTTATCTGCATAGCATATGAGAAAGCATTAAAATGAAAGCATAAACAATTGAAATTCAGATATAATGTATAAAAAGGGACTGCATAAATGAAAAAAGAGAATATGACACCATATATGAGAGACCAAAGATTTTCTTACATTATAACTTTCTGTCTGTATGGATAGCAAATCGATCAGATTGAAATTCGACTGATGAATGCTTTTCCCAGGGGTAAAATGAAAATTCCCAGCCACTTTGTTAACCTCCAGAGATCCATGAATATTACATCCTTCACCATGTTCTTCTTTCACTTTGTCAACAAAATCTTCTCTTTTGCACTGTATAACATAAATTGAAGACAGTTATTTGATGGCACAAACAATTAGTGAGAGTGCACACGAACAATTACTGTTATAGAAAAGCAATTTCTTTCATATATATATATATATATATATAAAATTGACTTTTCCCACCATTCCTTCTTTTTCAATTTTTAAAATACCTAAAACTTTATATCACCTACTTTCAGATGTTGTCTAGCTTAGCTAATACAAAGAATAGAAACCCAAAGCTTTTTGAATGGTAGGGTCAATTGGTCAAGTTCTATATCATATAAGCACTTGCTTGATACCTCCCAGGAAAAAGCATACTACTATCTTTAAATGCACAAAAACAGGTCAAATGCCTAAAAGTGAGTAATGTAAATAATTGATTTTTTAGGCATAGATATTAATAAAAAAAATCCCGTTAGAGTATTCCCTAATTATCTGGTGTTGAAAGAACCACCGGTAAATATCAAACTGTAGCAACTGCATCGTACATTTAACCAATATAGATAAAATAGATCAGCATGCAAAATTAAACTCTGTTAGTAGACATCAAGTGAAGTATCAAAATTCATCTGATAAAAAAAACAATGAAGCTGCCAAAGAGTACAAAACCATGTCAATTAAGACAATCCCATCATTATTGCAGTAACTAATCTTTTGGCCAGCCAAATAAGCAGATCTATTGATGTAAAAACCAAATTAAGGTTCTAACTGACATGATCTCATCTTTTTATTGGAGAGTCTTCTATGAAACAAGCATATCTATATTTACCAGGGTACCCAAAAATGTCCAATATTTAAATAACCAGTTCTGACTGATCAACTACAACAAAAGTAAATGAGAATGGAACATGAAGAAAAGTGATTAATCAACCTGGTCAATCAAATCAGTATTTGTAAGTCCCCAGCCTCTCTTACGATATGCTTCACGAACCTCTTCACATGAATTACAGCAGTCCTCGTCAGACTGCAAAGAGGATTACAAGCACCAATTAACCATAAACCAATCTGCAACTGCAAGTGCTTAATATTATTGGGCAGCATGTATGAATGGTATAATAAAGTAGAATTCAGGAAAACACACATAGGAAAAATTATCTTTGGGAAAAAGGAACAAAAACAAATTAGCATATTATAACAAACCCTGGGATGGAAAACCCGTATCTAACCCAAATCACTCTCTGTGTACAGTCAGAAGTATATTACAAGCTACAAGCCAAAATATGTCAATGGTATGTGCAAGTGGAGAAATAAAAATCTTCATCAACGAGAAAACATTTTTCTTGCTCTGTCTTAATTAGAGGTCTTGCACACAAAGAGAGGAAAAAAAAACTCTCATTTAGTCTGTTTATTTATTAAAACTTTAATAGGCTAGCAATAAATCCGCTTCAAAATCAGTTCAATTAAATTATAAATGAAGATAGTTGAAAAGATAGAAATACCGTCTCTGCACCAAAACATGAACCACAATATTTCTCGTTGTGCTCAAGCCTGCCACCATGTCTTTGTAAAGGCCTCTCAATCTGATATTGACAAATTCACATGGATTTAGTCCACAAATGAGTGCAAATGCAAACACAAACACATGAGTGAAAAAAGAGAGTGAACTGGCAGACAATAAATATACAGACTTAAGAATTGAGCTGAGATAAATACTACTGCCAAAAATTCAACATACTGCTTGGGATAGTAATTATCTTGTAGACTAGAAGATATGATTTTTGCACTAAGGCATATGCAGCCTAAATAGTTTGATCAGCGCAGTTTCGCAACAGATGCTAGTAGAGTACGAATCAAATTCAATACAGCAAAAGAAACATGTTTATGCTCATTTAGTTAGCAGCATACTCCTATCATTTAGAAAACAATTAATGCAAAATCCCAAATGTCAGCACATGCTAATTTATCAGTGTATAATTTATCACAATAACAATAAAAAAAGTAAAAAGAACAATATCTATGCTGCACGCAACAAGTCAGGCTGCTGATACTTAAATAAAGACAGAACTAAGGTTAATCTTATTTCAATTAGAAATTTTTCATGTGATTTTTTATTTGAAGATTGGCTACAAACCTCAGCATACTTAATCAAGCCTACACAGAATACGTTAGAATTTGATGCACACATTTATCTGATATCATAAATATCACTAATTAGTTCATTCATTATAGCAGAATAAATAATTTTAGTGCATGCCATGAAAAACATATGACAGAGGACAGATGTGTATTGAGCTTATATGCAAATTCAAGACAGATTCATGTATCCACAACTTACCTTGGGCGCACCAATTCCATCTTGTCTCGATTCTATCACATTACCGTGAGAATCAATTCTTTTCTTGAAAATATCGTGTTTCTGCAAGTTCAGTGAAAAGATCAGAATTGCTGATAATGGTCCAAGCAGTAAACTTGACTATAAGATGTTCAAACAATGGACCAAGGGCACCACATACTATGTTCAGATGTTGCTCCCCACTGATATCCATGGCATCAAGACTCAGCAATGTGCATGGAATGGCAGGAAAGGTTACATCAAACTGAAACCAAAAATAAGATGTAAAGATGGTAAATCTTCACAATTAACCAAAACAAAATTAAGCCAGAAATGAGTGTGTCTAGCTAAGAATAAAAATTACTAGCATGTAATGTCTCATATCTTCAAGGTTTATTAACTGGGTAATGTAAGAAATAGCAGTCCAGTAAACTTGAGGACTCTTCCTTTTCCTCAAGATTAGACTATGAGCCTAATATCATACACAGAGTTCGAACATTCTTCATGGAAAAGATATTTCTAAGGAGACAGTTTTCTTACATTGATACGTAATTTTCCTCCCCTGGATGTGTCCACCACAAGCTTTGAATCCGTAACCGTGTGCAGGTATAATCCTGCAGATTAAGAGACCAATAAACATGCAATTCAATTTAATTAGGAAGAACTGTGACTCTGACAAACAAGCATCAAACTTTATATTGCTCTGAGAAATTTAGCAACAATGTAGGTATCAATTACATTTTTTTCCAACTTATTTGCAAGTAATTTATTACGTTAGCTCAGCATTACACACGAAGCATCTTCGTTCATTAAATTATCATTAAATAGATATCAGGTTCTAATTGATTAGTAATAACTACATTGTAATCGCCCAACCCAGAATTTGCCTTTACCGAAACCATATGGTTAGCCATCGCATCCAGATTCAGATATTCAGCAATCTCGATGTAATAGCACCAATTAAATCTATCTGCCAATATGTCAGGTCTGCTACTTCACTATTTTCTTGTTACTAGGGACAATGGTGCATTCACATTCTAACCAGTTTTATATCAGCAGGAAACCAGAATCTTAAAATCTATCATCCTGCTGCTTAACAACTATCTCCAGCCACAATCTGTACAAGCCAAAAACCTTACTTGATCTCAATTTATTTATCAATCTGAGCAGCTTAACCAGCAGAAGAACCCAAACCTTATTTGTTAGATGATGCATGAGGATTCTATTAAAGATAAATGTTAATTCTCGACGCAAATTTGTGATATCTATCATACTCATCACACCAAGGAAAACATCATTAGAATAGGCTATAATCTCCGCTAAGAGGGTGAGTTAAAGTAGATATATAAATTGAAAAGGTCATAAGTTATCTTGATCAAGCCACAATATCTTCCATGACCCCGATCAACATGTAAGCTTCACACATCTTCATCTCCGCTCAAATTCATATCTAAGCATTTTCATTTACATCCCATAAGCATCTATCAGCAGTTCTCAACCAAAAGATAATATTAATGTCCCAAGATTTTCAAGCACTACTTAGCCCCATAAAAGACAACCAAGATACCCATTACTTCTGCCTCGACAAAAACAGAACATCAAAGCTAACAATAAACATCCGCAAGCAGAGACACAAATCAAGCCAAAAACATTCACGAAACCTTGCTAAATCCAACAAAATAGCATCAAAACAAAAGACAAAAGGGCTAGAATGTAAAGAACACATACTGAATTCCGATAAGAAAAGCAAAGTAATAACGATGGAAGATGCGAGGGTGATAACACCACCGGAGAGCGTCCGGCTGTGGAAATCCTCATTGACTTTGGGATACGAGTCCAAATTCCGCAGCTTATTGAACACCTTCGCCATCAATTGAATTCAATTCAGAACCCTAAAATTCCCCGAAAATTGATACACTATTCGTTTTATTGATTGGTGAGGAAACGAAGGATTGCAGGGCGCCGGCAATGGAGAAAAAAAGAAAGGGTTTGACTACGACGGAAGGTGTTTTACGCCTCCCCCTTTTCTTTTTTCTCCAATTTAGAATTAGAAAGAAGAAAATGGGCGAATGTTTTTTGGAAATTAATATACACCTGCTACTAAAAAACTAAAGTTGCAACTTTCGCGAAAATATTTGGTCCATTTTCGTTTGATTTTCTACACCTTTCGTTGACATCAGTGTTTTACGTTGATTTTCCGGGAATTCCTATCATTAGTAATATCAAATCTATCCTTAGTGTCCTAAAAAAATCTCAATCCTTATAGTTGTTCATTAAGTACCTTCCTTTTTATTTTCAAAGAAATTAATTAGTCCGACTCTGGCTGGATTTTTGGTCACCTTAATTAATCAACTTTGGGTTAGGGAAAATTGCAAATCTGATCCTCTTAACATTGGAGCCATGCATAAGTTTCTTTTTGTTCGAAAAAAAAAAAAAAAAAAAAAGTACTTGCTGTAAAATTGTTTTAAATTTTTTTTCATTTGTTGTCACGTAGCAAAAAAGTGCAAGTGGAGAAGGAAAAAAAAGCAATTAAAATAAAACAACATCAATACTCAATAGCGTGTTTGTTCGAGGACATAAAATGGTGTTGGAAACATCCAATAATGATGAGTGATGCTGAAAGAAATTGTGTATTATTTTTACCATAAAAACATAACACCAAACTGCAGTTTTGTACTTTTCTCGTATTTTATCATATGTTTCCACATTTTGGATCATTTATTCGTGTTGGTAGGTATATTCAATCCGTTGATACTTTTTTTAGCCGTCCATGTGTCAAGCATCAAGAACGTATAGAATAAAAAGTGAAACACCAAAATTGTTGTTCGAAATATCATTCCCTCTCAATTAGATCACAAAAAAACTCAAGTTACACAACTTCACGTTTCTATTTTACACAAACCATAAGAAGCACTTGCACTTGCAGTCATCGATCGATCAGAAACCCCCCATTCCATTGGCTGTTTCTTCATCATCATTATACATAACCTCAGCGATTATAGGCGGACTCGATACAATCTACTGGTGCAACACAATATATATACATATTGTAAGAGAGTGCCACTTTGATCATCAAGAACTAATTTGGGAATGACTTCACATCAAATGCTTACCGTGCTAGGCAGTGATTCGTGGGCACGCATAGCAGACGATTCGGAAGGTCTGTGAAATAACAAGTGTGCTACTGAGCGGTCGATCTCATTCGTGCCCGTTTCCATATCCAACAACCTTCTGTACCCACCCACAACGAACATCATAGAGAGACCGTTAGTATATATACACAAATAATGAAAATTAGTAAATTTTGGCTGCTTAAAATGCCTCCATCAATAAAGAACACAGGAGAAATCACGAAATAGGTGTCATACTTGTTTTCTCCTTCAGACGTGAAGGCTCCACTAGTACTTGTTCGATCCCCACAACTACCATTCAAGTTTGATTTCTTATTATGTCTTTGTTCAGCACTCTGCGCCAGACGGTACAAACTGTCCCTTATGCATATCTTTGTTCCTAAATCCAACTGATCCAACATGTCAAACACAATTACGTTCAATATATTCAAATATGTAGCATGATGTCATGATTTCAATTGGTGTTCCAGACTGTTTGATAACAGACTAATTGTGATCATATGCAGAACTATTTTGATGCATGCTTCTTCAAAATTTTGAGGCAAGACTCACAAATGTTTTTACATCACCATGACGATTCTGAAATCATATAAATTGTTCTCATCCATTTCAGACTGTTCGGAAAAAATATATCATACGGTTCTGATATGGAGCCCAATGGAGGGTTTCTTATGGAGCCCGATATCAACATAAATTACTCGTAACATGCTACAATGGGCAAGTGTTTTATGTTGATGTTGGACTCCATAAGAAACACGCCGTTGGGCTCCATATCATTACTCACACACACACATACATTCAATCAATGGCCAAGGAAACTACTTGCACTGATTACTTCCAAATTGACATGCAAGACATTCAATACCTGCAGAACTAAAACTTTGAAACTAGGCTACTGCAATATGAGTATGTTGCATCCCCGTTCCTGGAAAATCTATGACAATAATTCCAATTAATACAGATCCTACCCAAAGACTAACCAACATAACTATAATATCAATAGTTCATGGTAATTGAAGACAGTGACAATGATGTTGTTGATAATAGTAAGGCAGAACATAAACCCTGGTTTGGTCCTACAACAAACAATGTCTATACAACCTGGGACATGACAAGTAAAAACTTGATTTCCTGACTTCAACCGAAGCAGAGAGATGAACTGAAAATATAACTAGGTTGTTCACTTCAACTGAGAAACACTTTGGAATATCAGAGAAACTACAGCAGCGACAAATCTACCATCAGAGGCTCCGTCTATATGCACGCAAATACCAAAGTTGATTTATAGGTTATAACCATTTTCTTTCAGAAATTTGCACCTTCTAGGAATCAATTATGAGTTAGATAAACTACTAATATTCAAAATATGGAGGATGAAATTATACCTGTTCCATAACGAATTGAAGCTGGCAAAAACTAGCTGCTTCCAGTGAAATATCATCTGTACCTGAACTCATTGATGAGCTTTCCCGTACACTTGATGAACCTAATTCTGATGTAGTAAAAAGATAGCCGTCTTCGATATCACCACAATTCTCTGATTTGGCTCCAGAATACTGGGCTTCTTTTGCTATTGAACCAGGATCTTCTAAGGCGGTGTTCACCATTGCATTATTGTCTCTAGTTGAAGTGGATGTCAGGTCATTAGTCTCAGATTTAACAGCAGGTGATGTCGGGTTTACGGAAGTCAGACCAGATAAAGGGCTATTATCTGAATGCATGTAAGAATGGTGATTTTCTAAGTAATTACAGTGATCTGAACCTAAAGCGTGCAGTTGTTGTTGCATGCGCACAGATGGGAAAACTTGATGAGAAATGGTCCCAGAAGGAAGCTGCAAGACCTCATTGGGAAGCTTATTCATATAAGAGACACATTCATTTCCAAAGCCATGGTCTTTTCTTTTTCCCTCAGACTGGTTCTGTTGCTTTAACTGCTTTTGATGCTCATTCATCTGTCAAATATTTGATATAGATATTAAAGATTTCCCTACTGTTCGACATATGCCAAAAATTATATATGCATAACCAGAATATAAACATCGTGCAGAGTCTATTAACTCAAAACTTTCTCCATCAGGACTCAGTATTACTCTGATTAGGATTCAATACATATGATATATGACATCTTTTCTCTAGAATAAACAATTAATAATCTTTATTATGGGTTCTCACTGCTTAATGCTCATTTTAGCAGTGAATAGTGGAACCAAGTAACTGTCATAGAAAGATAATGTCTTAAACCAGAAAAATGACAACAAAAACAACAAAAAAGCCATAATCTTACTATGTTAGGTCGGCCATATGGCTCATAATATGACGTAGTGCTCAGGTTGACACACATGTTCTTATATATATATTTAGAGGCACACTTGCGTGAGACAGTTTCATAGAGAGGTGGAACATAATTTGTGCATGGCGCTTTAACATTTTGGAAGAGATGGGTGTTGATTTGTGCTAGTTTGTTGCCCGTCTCATGTACAAGATCGTCTCATACAAGCTTTTCTCTTATATTTAAGTATAACATATCTCTCTAAACAGTTTATTTTCAAGTCCTTTTAGGTCTTTCCTTTCCACTTTGGATTTGATGAGTTAAAATCGAAAACTGGGAATCAAAGCATAAGACATATCCTACCTGAGCTTTAGGGATAAATCCTTCCTTGCCATGGCCAATAGCAGGTCCATTCACGAAAGACGCATAAGAATCATTGAAGGAATAGCTCATCGAGGAGTCATTATCTGGTGAGATATTTTCCACTGGATTTGAAAACATAAAGTCTGAATTCATGACATCTCCAGACCCTCCTATATCATCAGCTGATGAAAACCAGTCCAACTCATATTCTTTACTGGCTCCAAGTCCAAATGTTGAATCGCAATTCCTGAAATACAGGGAGTACCATGAGCAGAAACAATATGATAAGAATAAAAACATCAAGGTGAAGCTGCTCAGCGTTACCTAAACATCCTGTTAACATCTTCGAAGTTTTCTATTTCAGGCAAACCATAATACAACAGATCACTTGAATCTTTGTCCTCAGCATTCTCAAAGAAATTGAGATTATTGCCTGTATGATTTATGCCACTAAGTGGGTCGCTAAAAGAGTTGTTATCAACATCAGTGGTCTTGTCACCAACATTACCGCAAAACTCATAACAAGACGAGTTCATGTAATCCTTTTTTATGTCATGATTTGACGGAGTGGTATTCTCAGAAGCTAAAGTTGATTCTTCTTTGGTTGAGTCACCATCTGATGAAGAAAATACACCATTTGGTGTGTGTGACCATTGACCTTTTTTAAGCATAGTGTTCTTCCTCCTACTCACGGATGAAACTCCTCCGTTTTTACCTTCCTACATGCATATTAATCAAAACTGTCTTCAGTCTGTACGAAATATTAGTTACTTCACAGTAGATGGGACACATATTGATGACCCTTCCCCCCCACCCCCAACAACCAAAAAAAGTTAATTAATATTTTTTAAACAAAAGTGACCTTAATATATAAATTATTGTGGCTGGTATTGTATTATTTCACAAAAAGGATTTGAAAGTTGAATTTGTGCATCAGTTAACTTCCAGATTAAAGGTGAAAACTGCCCTGCACCAGTGAGCACTAACCAACCAACGTAACAAAGCAATCAGTGAATTCACGACAAATTGATTTGCATGATGATTTTTCTTGATACGGAACAAAGACACTCTGCATATTTTTACAATGTGTTGGACATTTTATATATGAAATATTGGTGTTTTTCTGGAACATATATTATACCTTAACATTTACTACTATATACTACAATAGATTTATTACCATTGACTCTGTAACTATTGAACCGCCCCTTTGTAAAATCCTGGTTCCGCTTCACAGCAAAGCTCCTTGTACTATCACCCAGACAAAAATAATTGTTAGCCTGCTGAATACCAGGATGGGGCACTATATGATCATCATTCGGGCAAAACGTCCCAGAATGATGTCTTCAAACTCTAAAGAAATTACAGAATTTCATCTGTAATAACTGCATAAGATACTATCATTAAATGTGGAAGACTGCACTTAAATACAAAAAAATAAATTAAAGCAAACCGGAAAAGGTACAAAATAATTGTGAGCAATGGAATCATAAGCCAATAACCAACTGTGAATTTTAAAGCACGAAATTATTCAGCAGCCCTAATGGAAGCAGCTGAAATTTCCAATATAAACGAAAACAGAGATGAGGACATGATGATCTACTCTAGCATCTACACATGGCTTGTTGCATTTATTCTGTAGTCCATGACCTAAACTCCATCTAGTGTCATACAAGAGGACAGGGCTTTATGGTCAGCTCTGATTCCATTCTCACTGGGATCACTGAAAATTCATCAATGTTCATTTATCCAATATTTGGTGTTCATTAACAAGATCAGATGTGTTGGTATTAGTAATATCTGAACATCTCTGTAATGAAATGGATGTGAAATTGTATTTTCAGTATTAATATCTCAAATTCTAGTTGCCAAATGAAAAATAAATAAAAATTAAAATACCAAACTAGATCAAAATTCCACCAAATAGAAATTATACACACTACCTTTATTTTCTACAAAAGCTAAATTATTGATTTAATGGCCGACACAAGACTAGACCTAAAGTACTGGTTTGGCTCACCTAAAATATATCGCAAGTGATAATAAGGAACATACAGATTTTTAGAGAAAAATGAATCTATAGCTGTTATAGGAAATCAAATTTAAAAAAGCTCACAAGTAGCTAATCCCCGCAAAAAAAGAGAGAGTTCCAAGGGCATATAGTTTTCAATTCCCTCATAAAGTTTTCAATTCCCTCTACCAAGTTAGCAATAGGAAAAATTACAGTAATACGAAAAGAACACACCAAGAACAAGATTTATCCTTATGGTTTCAATTTCATACAAATACAACGAACCATGAATTAGAATTAGAATCAAATCAAAGAATATAATCAAGAAAACAGCTAAACTCACAGCTGATCTCACTCCACTAACAAAAGTTCGCAGTAAAACTTACCAAAAATCAATATTAACCAAGAAATCCGGCAAATTGACCGGAGAGGAAATCTGAAATCTCTAGTTCAGGTACTAACACTAGCTATTGCTACCAAATCTGGGAGGCTGTAGAGAGAGAGAAACGGACGGCGTTTTGCAATTTTGCAGATGAGCTTTGGCAGAAACGAAATACAACCCTTTTCTTCTTTTCTGAATATTATAATAATTTTAAATAATAAAAAATTGGAGTGATGGAGGAGGCCACGTGGCAGGTGGGTGATTACAGGCCGCAGAAGTAACGGGTAGTATCAGAATTGAGAAACTGGTGGATGAGAAGCCGGGTCGGGATACGATCTCTTTCTGCATTCTCATTGGCTGTGCCAGCTTTTCGGGTCCTACACGTGTCGGTTATCACGTGGCAGTGGGGGGCAACCCTGCTTCGCACGTGTTAATGCTCATACGGTACGGATTGGGCTAAGCAAGTTGCTCTTTGGATAAAATCGCTGTGTTAGTGTATGTATGGGAATACGGATTGGGCTTTGGCAAGTTGCATTTTTTATTTTATTTTATTTTAAATTAATTCTAAATAAATACACGAGTTTTACGTCAAGTATCAATACGACCTTTTTAATATTTTACAAATTATTACAACTTTTTTTCCAACCCATAATAAATGACACGGTTTAATTATTTTATATAGATATAACCCGTTTAACTTACGGTTAGGTGGGTTCAGTTTGGATAGTTCGGGTTTGGGTACCCAAAAAATTCGAATATAGAAAAGGTATCCGAACCCAAATCAAAAAATTAGGTACCCAAAATACTCGATTTTTATGAAAATAAAATTGAAAAAATGTCAATAACATAAAAGGTGATAATACATACAAAAAAAATGAATACCCGATCAGTACCCAATACCCGATCTCATGATTTCAGATAGAGTCTGATACCCGAAAATTTTAAGAAATACCTGATCCAATCGGGTATAACCCGATCGGGTCGGATTGGGTACTCGATACACGAAAGAAAATGTCCTCCCCTACTTACGGTGTAGCTTGATTTGAACAAAATCTCAAATTAATGTAGATGAAAGAGCTTGAAATATTTTAGTTTTACACTGAGATGTTGAATTCACTTGCAGAGTGATAATCAAATTGTAGGTCATATCCTTAGGTCATATGGAATAAATCACAAACGACTTCATCAACTCTCTACTACCAAATTGTAGATTAAATCTTTAGGTTAGATAGAATAAGTTATAAACGACTTCATTAACTCCCTACTACCAAATTGTAAGTCAAATAATAGGTCCAGTAGAATAAGTCACAAACAACTCCATCGTCTCCTTGCTGCCAAATTGTATGTCAAATCAATAAATATACATTTACCTTCTTATCTCTTATCTTCTATATGTTTATCTACGGGTGATAAAATCTTTTATTTCACGTTGTAAAATAATTTAAAAGTAAAATGGAGTATAACAATTGCATTTTAACATTTTCAGTGAGGTGAGATTTGATTTCTGATAATCTATGTCCCTGCCACACGAGTCTTAAAGGGGCACACCGATCATCATCAAAACGATTTTCTTTTGTTTAAAAAAAAAAAGGACCATGGAAAGTAATTAGGATTACAATAGCCTATGAAAATGAAGATGAGACAGATATTGTTGGATCACGCCTCATGTTTCACCCATATTACATGTCGTGTCATGTTAGGGAATGGAGTCCAACTGAATCAAAATCATTATAAATATACTGTAAATTACTTATTTCCAAGTAACTAATCAAAACTGAGGAGAAGTCCACAAAGATGTGTTAGGCAGTATCAAAACTTCGTGATTTTAAGATGGGATGATGGCCACCAAATGCCCACTACTAATGATTTTTAAGAGACGTCTGTATTTCTTAGTTCTAAAAAGATTGGTCCATGAATTATTGACCTTCTAGAAAATAGTGATAGCTTTCAACCTTTAAGTGTCATTTTAAGATTATACAAGACCTTCTCGTAGTTCTATTGTGAATTTGTGATAATGTTTCAAGATCTAATTAGGAAGCATACACTTCACATTTTAAAAACAAAACATTTTTAATTAGGAAGTATCATTTTTCACTTATACATTGTCACTTCCCAATTATTAACAATGGGCAAGGTATGGATTTGACATATTTAAATGGGAGATTCAGCTTTTGTTTAAACACATCAAAACAATAACAGACAACACATGCAAAAATTGCATGAAGTTTCTCAAAGAATGTGTCCTATTGATATTTTCCAACAAAACACATAATAAACAGAAGCAGGAGAGCTATATACAGACATGGATTAGTATACCAAAGATACAGACTTTCTTTCCCAACCATGGAGATTCATTCTTAACCAACAATCATGTAAAATCAAGAAGCATCACATGAGGCAGAGTTTACCTAGTGCACATCTTCATATATCAACTACTCTTTCTATTGTCATCCAAAAAAATAAAAAGAAGCAATTAAACATCAGCAAAAGACGATTCTGCGTATATACACACTCATACGGTAGACATCCCATGAGCAAAGCAGACAAAAAAGTCGGCCTCAAGGTACATTGACAACAAAACGCAGTTCCGTGTTTGCCCTTTCCTTTACACTCATTTGAAGCAGAAGCCCGTGTATGCAGCAAAACATTTTCGGGGGGCAAAATTGACAAAAGAATCAACTAAGTTTTCATACACAAAACAACATGGAGATTGTACTTACTACTTTCACCTCTTCAAAACCTTGTGAGAGAAAATCCTCTTGGAATAAGGACTATTCCTTGAGATGAATTTGTAGGACTCGATTGCATCAACCAACGAATCATGTAGTGGGCCCTGGTTGCAAAAGAGCAGTGAAAATGTGTTTGGTCGAGGATCATTATGATTAGCACAAAAAATGAGATAAGAGCATACCTCAGAAACTTGAAGGGCTTTTTGGATAACGTAATTTGCATGAGGGTCCTGAAGCAACTGATCAAAGTAAGGAGTAGAGAGCAATTCATGGATGATCTTTGACTTCACTTCATTGTTGCATGCTACAAGACATTTTTCAACTACATGGCTGCTAAACTTTTGTCTGGAGAGATTGACATAGTTACCCTCGAACTGATATGTCAACTTGGATGAGGCAGATGGAATCTTAAGCTCCAAAATAAACTGAACAACGTAATTTCTGCACCCAAAAATGAAGATCTTAAAGGCTCAATGCTATTAAAAAATCGAAATTAAAAAGTTATATTGACATGATTCTCAGCCTATGAAGAAAGAATGTAATTCAATCAGGAATCTAAATACGGGGAACTAAAGTATGGACTTCTTAGTATCAAATTTCACATTGGTGAATTTAAAATTCAAAGTACAGAAGATCAACCTCCAAGTAGAAGAGTGAAAATATACCGATACACAAGAACTAAAAGTTAAGGTTGGACAATATATATTTCAATGGATCAGTTACCCATATGCATCTTGAGCAAGGAGAAGGCCATTTGCTGATATCTCTGCAATCAGATTTTCGCGAAGCTCCCCAGTGGAGTGACTGATGCAACGCTGCAGAACACAGCATCCGTGCTGGTGGATTGCAATATCAACGCAATACTTTGTAGCAGAAACAAAAATAAACTGCAAACGCGATTCATATAGTGAAAAATAAGAGTATAATAGCTTAAACTGAAACAGGAAAACTGTGTTCTACAATGCTGAAGAGATTAAGGGTTAGTATTCTTCTATTCATTGGCAAACTGAATGTCAGTTTTCTACTATCATTAGCCATATAGTTCTTGTTTTACCCTTTTCAAATCAACTAGCTATAGCAGAGAGTATTTTATATCGTTCAAAATCATAGTGAGGATCCACAATAAAATATCATTAATGCTATATGTTTTAAGTATGGACACAATACTGTTAACATTTTTGCACGTAAAGCTGCTGCAGTAATTACAACCAAGTTATTATCCATTAGTTGGCACTAGAATCGTCAGAAACTCTACTATGTTTATCAGTTCAGAAGTTTTAAAATTTTAATTGAGACGAGGCAGAAATTGACGATCATAATATGCTACAAGTTTTTCAGTTTTTAATATAGTGAAATATGATCATGTATTGCACAAACAGGAAGAGGATTTTACATGATGGAACCATGAACGTTTGTGATATCTACTTATTATGCTTACGGCCATCTGAAGTAGAAATCAGCAACAGAATTTTGTATTTCCATTTTTAGGACCACATCTTATGTACCCATTAGAACTATATAAAATGCTTGGACTGTTCATCTATGACAGCAAACTTCTGCTCAAGAAATGGAAAAATTCCCGCTGAGAAGATTACTCCAGGTGATGGAAAAGAAATCCTATCATGGCCATTCATGCAAAGCATAAAGTACAACTAACCCTTTTCAAACACCAAGCTGCAGTAAAGATTTGGCAGAAAAAACATGAAAATTTCTCTATATGAGAAGAATCCAAGGAAAAAATGCAATAATAATTATGAATCTCTGACAAATTCAGCAACTCTAAAATTCTAAGGAAGCAGATATGCAAGATCCAATCACATTGTCAGCATAGTTTCTGGAAAACATACCTCTTACAATACAGCTATATACGTTTTCCAGAAATCAGGAACAACCTATTCAATGACAGCGCATTGTGCTTAAACCAGGGCAATGCTTTAAGATGAAGAAGTTTAAAGTCAAGTAAGTTTGTTTATTTGTTTGATTCTTGTGTTATTAATGTCTATATCACAAGCCAGCTAGACAATGGCTATTATTCACCAAAAAACACTAAGTGCAAACCCTGCTGATAATACTCATGAGAGTAGCTACAAGTGGTAGGGAAGCTATCATGTTTTAGGTAAAAACTTGTGTGGGACGGTCTCACGGTGAGACGGTTCAATCACTAGCACAAATTAACAATCATCCCTTCCAAAGTGTTAAAGCGTCAATCCCATATTACGTTCCGTCTCACCATGAGATAGTCTCACGCAAGATCTACTCCTTGTTCCAAACTGAATCAAGGAACACCTCTTGAAAGCAATGCTGGGCATTAAAGTAGGAATTAATAAAAAAAGTAATTTTTGGGTCGTGGCAGTTTAAACAAAAGTAATTAGTGTCTTTCCTTCTAGTGTCAATCATTTCAGTGGTTTCTGTAAGGTTTCAGAAACCATATATTTGTATTTAAATTGCAGAAACTTGATTGAATATACATTGGAGAATATTTTGCTGGGCAAGAGAAAAGGAGTTAAATGTTTGGTGTCTCTCGCATCATTTTTGCATCTGAAGTAGCGATACTAAAGGAGAATTATAAGTACATATCTGAGAATGAGAATGTGGACAACAATTTTGAGATTTAGTGGATTGAAAAGACTGCATAAAAGTTGCAAAGTATTAGCATAACAGAATCAACCAAGGACAGTTATTGCACTTGGGAAGATGAATGGAAGTGACAGTTAAAACCAAAATTCATCTGATCACAATGACAGATGCTATTCCTCCAGTTCAATTGTACAGAATTTGGGTCTTAGCAGTTCATTAACTCCTTTAAGACACTACAGAATAAATGATTTCAAAATGATGTAGGAAACAAGCAAATAATACATGTCATGGTGGAGATATACTCAGTATGAAAGCAATCGAATGAACCTAAACAATGACATGTATTTCTAACATGACTGAGTTGATAGCAATACAAGCAACAAACTATATTGATATGCGGACTGCGGGTGTGTGTTTGCTTACTTTCAAAAGCTGTGAGAAGGAGCTTTGAAAATAAGCTATTCTACCATTTTTATATGGTTTGCAAACACCCCTACATCATGAGAAAATACATAATAAGAAACAACTTAGAAGAATACGATTTACCTTACTATCCTCTGCAGTAAAGCATTGCAAGCACCGCTGAACAACGTGATTACCATTCAAGTCTTTGATGAGTGCAAGAAAACCAGGTTCAAGGGCTGATATAACAAGTGAAATCTGCTTTCTCGTTTTAACCGTCTCAATCAGCTTCTGGACCACTCGGGTGCTGATACAGAAAGAACAACCAAGTTAAACAGACATGCAAATAATGAGGCAAAGCAAGATGTAATGGAACATACATACCCATGTGTGTTGAGAGAAATCCTAACAAGCTCCCCATTCTCCTGAGTCACCCTCAACAGTATGTGCATTATCTGCTGTTCATCGCACACTTCCAACAACTTCTGCATCAGATAATTCCCAAATGGATTCATCATAAGCTCAACAACATGGTCAATTATCTCCTTGAATATTTTCTGCACATCATGAGAAGTCCCTTCATCAAACACCCTCTGCAAGAATCGACAACCGTGTTGATCCTTAGCCATGTAATATATGTATCCTTGAGCTTCTCCAAGTGAACTACACTTGGATATGGAGAAAGGAGAATCTGCTTTGAGATGATCTTCAAGATTTAACCTCTTCTCCTGAGGCCTCCCACCACCATTCTTATGATAAACAAGACCATTTGCATTTCCTCTAGTCATCCCATAATTGACATTCTCTCCTTGAATGATCAAACTATCCTCCCTGATAAACGCATTGCTTTTCTCCTGAGGTACTCTAACATGGAGAGGGACTTTGTTTCTTCCACTAGGTGTAATTTCTTCACTGCAATGAGGCACCAGGCGCTTCAATTGAACCACATTTGGAGGATAAAACACATCCCTAGCTTCAATCATATTCATCCCATTTCTTGGGGAGTAGAGATAAGAATCACCAGCAGGTGGCATGTTCATAGCAGAAGGCACATCAGGTACAATCAATCCCATCTGGAAATTAGCTCCATAAAGTTGGGGATTCAATGCACAGTTGTTGAAATCTGATACAGCATACATTCCATCCAATGGACTCGGTGGGTACAGTGATCTTGATAAATTGGGAATTCTCTGATCGTGCTGCATTTCCACCAATGGCGGAACAGCTTCCCTTTCAATCTTCATAGGACCACTAGGAACAGAGGGATTAAATCCCACATGCTTCGAAAAACCCTTCCGAAAATTATCAGACGGCCCGTGTTTCTCGAAATTCATCCGAATAGCGCCGTTTGGAGATCGATTACATGATTCGACGCCATTTGGGTAGTCACGAGCGCACTCTGGTTCTTCGAAAATGTACATTTTACTAAAATTTCTCACCAAATTATAATCATCAAGCGAGTTGGTACTGTTGATGTTCTCGAAATCCGAGCAGAAACCGTTACCAGAAAGCAAGTGGGTTTTGACCTCCTGAAATTGCGGCGGCGGCGACGACGGCGATCCGATTTCGTAACGCGGCCGCGCACCGCCGGAGAACAAACTCGACGATGAACCATCAGAGTGTGGGGAAAACGAAAACCCAGAAACAGGGGGAGATGCACATGCATAAGTGTGCTTCATGAGTTCATCATTGTGCATACCACCATGGGCATGACTCTCCCCATAGCCATAGCCATAGTCATAGCCATGACCATGACCATGACCATGGACATAGGAATGGACATTCCGTTTCTGAAACACACATGATGCTTGACCATAACCACGATCGACAATATTACTTTGTTGATGATGATGGGCATCCGATGATGATGTTGCATGAGGGATCTCACCCAGTAACATTTCAAACTCATCTTCATCCTTCATTTTCTCTACAACCCTCTTCTTATGAATCTTCACTCCCCCAAATATCAAAACACAGACAAACAACAACAATACAGAAACAGAAAAAAAAAATCGAGAAACAGGAAAAATACAACACTAAATTTCACAAACGAACGGCGATGCAATCAAAAAATCCTCATCAGAAAAACTTCAACCGACGAGATTCCATCAAAAATTTTGCGATTTTAAGCATCTGGTTTGTCCTCAGAAAACGAAAAGTTCTGATGACAAATATGGGAAAGTGGGGTCTTAGGATGGTGAGATTTCAAAAGCATTTCATTTTGTATTTCCTTTCCAAAACTAAAAAAGATTTCCTCTCTCCTTTTCTTTTTTTAGCTCATTTGGGTTTTGGGGTTTTTTTTGGAAAAGAGTTGGTGAAGCATGCAAAGATGAATGGATTGCATATATGGGTTATATATATATGTATTGTATGATATATCGCACATACACACACTCTGGTACTGTCTCACGCCATTAAAGCTGGAGAAAAGGAACAGTTACTCTCTCTCCTCTGCTCTACATACACCTCCTGTATCTATATATACACACACAGAAACAGAAACAAGGGTTTTCTTTTTTCATTTCCTTTTTTTAAAATCCCAAATAAAATTAATTAAAATTAAAAAAAAAATACACTGGCCTGGCGGCACTGGCAGACGCTGGTACAGTATTTCTACTTTTCATCAGGCATCAAACGTTGTACATCAGAGCAATACAAAAATAGGAAATTAATTAAATTGGTGTTTATAATTTTTATAAATTAATTTATAATTAGATGCGTATTTAAATGAAATATAATGATGATATGTGATTATAGTTAACATAGAAATATTTATCCTGCAGCAACCGTATAAAACACGTTCAAAGATGTCAGGTGTCACACCTCCATCATATTATTATTACCCACACCTTTTTGTAAAAGTAAAAATATTTCTTATTTGAGATATGAATCGAAATTAAATTATACCATAATGTTACGATGATAAAATTATGTCCACTAATTCAGTCTTCAAGATCTTAACAAACTTTCCCATTTTCTCTCCTTATTAACAGGTTTACGATCTTTTCGGGATATATTTCCCTTTTTCAAAATGACTAAAAACACCCTCTCCTTGCCTTTTACGTGGAACATCATTATTGATTTTGTAAATTTCAGCTGGGAGTATTTAGTTTCATTATTATTGAGAATTTTTTAGTAATTTTTTTTATTCTAAACTGTTTTATGGTAAATAAACTGTTTTGGGTATAATTCGTCTTTTGACCCGAATAAATTTGAACAAGAATTATTCATAGGTGGGATGGGATTTGAATCATGTATTGGTGTTGTGTGTAATTTTATTTTCACCTATAATTAATGTATTAATAACATCATAAATACACATAATGTGTACTTATATGGAATGCAAGGTGCATATACACTGAGGTGAAGTTATATGTATTTATTTTAAATTCACAAAAAATAAATAAAATTTATATATTTTAACATATATAGATTGTATGTAATTATGTATAATATTTTTTAAGGAAGTTTGTGGATTATGTATTGATTCTTCGAAAAGTTAATTTTCCTTTTGCTGTGAAATTAACCAATAAGGTGAAATTATAGAGTTCATGGACCATAATATGTCCCAATCGGAGTCATTATCAATAGGGCATTATGGTTTTGGCAGGTCATGGCAGAGCCTATATGTGATTTGGTGCTAAAGAGATTTGCACATTAAAAGTACCAACAAATTATGTTTTCTCACCCTCTTATACACTTATTTGCTTTCAATTTTATTTTTTTGTACAAATAGTGATTGAAGGAAAAATATGCAAAGTTTCGTAATTTGTGAAGGAAATTCTATTCCACTGTTTAATATTTTAGAAAAAGAAAAATTATATGCGAAACATTAAAAATCATCAGTTGATTAATGTAATTAATGAGTGAAAGGGTAAACGACTCTTATTATTATAAGTTTCTCCATTTTCTTTTTCATTTGTCCCACAATAAGTTTTTATATTTTTATAAATGAAAAAAGTAATTTTACTATTCATAATTTTTATTCTCATTTTTCACGCAATATTACGAAGAATGTCATTCACTACTCTACTAATTACTCCATATACCTTTTTTTCATCTCCTAATACCCAAAACTACCCTTTATTTTTATTATTTTATTTTTTTTTTTTAAACGAACAAAAAAGAAAACAAAAAACTTATAACGGGACGGAGGGAGTACTTATTATAAATTTGTGTCATGACTCGTCTCACACAATATATTATATTACACAAAAAATGTCATGTACTATCATAATTGAAGGGTCAAATAATGTAATGAATGACTACGGAAAACACGCCCGATTTAATTTGTAACTGTTACCTTTATGACAAAAAAAAATTGTACATTTATTGTTATTTGTTGCGGATAAAATTATATGTAATTAACTTTTATCTGTACATTTATTGTTATTTGTTGCTGATAAAATTGTATATAATTAATTTTTATTAAAATAATACAAATTAATCCTCAAAATAGTTTTTTTCTTTCTATATGTATTTGTAAATAGTAAATAATTTTATTATCATGTAAAAACACAAAAAGTTTGTAACATATTTTTTTTTGGAATCAACTTTTGTAATATATTTAGCATGTATTAAATAAAAAAGTAGTTCTCTTCAAGATTTGTCCTTTAATGTATATTTTAATTGCAAAATTGATCCCACAAGAATTATGTTTACATTTTTTTATGCAAAAATTGTTAATAAAATATCTATTTTGTTCATAATATTTTTCTTGTGGGACAACTTAAAGAGAAATTTTTCATTGCACTTTTGATTAGGGATGTCAATGTGGCAGATTTGAACCCAAATCCGCATTGAACCCACCCCTCTCAAGGCAGGTTTGGACTCGGTCAAGTCACGCAAACCCGCATTAGGACCCTCCTCATTAAAATATATATTTATATAACCTTGTATTTGAATTAATATATTTAAATTTAAATTATTTAATGTTAAAATATAATTTAAAAAAAAAAAAAAAAACAAATGGGACATAATGGGTTGCACTCGATGGGTCCAAAAAGCGGAGCGGGACCAGATCCATGAAAATCCTGGCGGGGTTTGGTCTTGGGATTGGCTAAACCCGTCCGAGAACCACCGTGTTGTCATCACTACTTTTAATATCATACTCGAAAATTATTATTTTTTATGTGTATTCCAATTGCAAAATTGATCAACAAGAATTTTATTTTTGCAAAAAGAAATCTACATATATGTATATAAAAATATGAGTAAGAGAGTGAAGCTACACTTTTTTTTTTTTTTTGAGCGCGAGTGAAGCTACACTTAACTTGTGGGAAAGTGGTGAATCTCACATGCTAGCAATGAGAGTAGTATAGTTGCCTCACAAATCAGCAAATAGAAATTTATTTACTTTTTGACTTTTCACCTACAAATTTAAAATTTAATAAAATCTATTTTTAGCACACAATTACCAAATTAAATTGACATTCTTATTTCTATATATATATATATATATATATTTAGATTTAAAATATCAATTCTATTATTTTAGAATGTATTTTTATTGAGTTTGATAGATGAATTTAATTTTTTTTTACTGTATAAGTATTTTTTTTATATTAATATTAGTTTTAAAATTTAATGATCTCACAAAATAATATATGTTAAGGTTAGTGGACAGTTAAGTTATGTAGTTTATTAAATAATTTTTAAACACACAAAATTCATTTTTATGTTAATAAAAATAAATATTGAAAAGTTAACAAAAATCAATTGAATTTTACATTATAACACAGTCTATTTTATACTATATAATCTCACATTAAAAATAATTAACGTGAGAATTATTAGTTATTACTAATGAAAGGATCACTTCTGCAATTACTTTTTTTTATATATATATATATATTTAGTGTCCTTTACTAAAATTATGCAGAGATTATTCGTTTTTCCATCTTGAAGTTACACGACTACTAACTTGTACCACAAGTAAGTAACTGTGAGTTGGAAAAACCTGAGCTACCAAAAACAATGTGAAACGGAATTAGGGTATTGTTAGTTTCGGGATTATTGTGAATGTGAGAAATTTTCGAACTTTGAAATTTTAGGATTTCAAAATCTCGATAAATAGTTAAGATGTATGTTTATTATGAGATTTTATAGACTAGAATGATGGAAAAATTGATTGATGTGATATTATTATATTATTTTAAGGGTATTGGGAGATTAAAAAAATAGATAATGTGAGTGTATTAAGAGAATAAAAAATAAAGTTGTAGTAGATGATGAAATGAAATAGGATGAATAAAATTTCAAAATCCTTAAATTTGCAAAGTCCGATAGAATTATTCGTGAAACGAACATACATGTGGATGACTAAGGACATTTTGTAAAGCTAATCTCCATGTATGTGGAGATGAAAAAAATATTAAGGACCGATTGGTATGTCTTGAGAATGATAATGATAATGTGTATTATTAAAGGATCAATCACTAAGATTTATTGATTGCATTGTTATTAACCATGATCAATTAATAAACAATTCACTTCTCTCCTCCCACATACACATTTTACTTTACAACTTAAGTTCATCTTTTTTTTATATTTTATCCATAACCGCTCACAACCAAAACAACTCTTTAATAAATTATTTCTTTTATAACTTAATAATTAAATCTATAATTATTTTTATTATATTTAATATATTTAAGAAATATATATAATTATTTAATATTAAAAAAATCACAATTATAGTAAAAAAAATTACAATACAGTTAAAATGATTAAAAATTAGGAGATTTGACACACGTTAAGAAGAGGAAATGGAGTGTTTGAGATTGTGATAAAAAAACATATCAATATTGATATCTATTTATAGAGAATTTTATTTTATGAATTTTGGTGTTTTCTTTATTTTATTTTTTAAGTGGATAAATGAAAAATTATAATTATCTAAACAAAATATATACCGAACAATTAGATAATAACATGTGTCAAGATGAAAGATAAAATATTGATTCAACAAATTTCATGCCCAAGGTCATTGGATAACCCAGTCATCCCAACATTTCTATTTTTTTTTTTAACTTTTTGTTTTGTCATTTTTCTCGGGCAAACTCTTTTTCTCATGATTAGGGCACCATTTTATGGATAAAGATGGTCTGATTAGAAATTCAACAATGAATATCATGTGAGGTAGATTTAGTGAATGAAGATAATCAATTGTTTACTTCTATTTTCATTACTTGTATATCAAAACTAACAAGCAACATCAATAGAAGTGATTTTCATTATCACCTCTATTACCCCCAAACCAAGCAGACACTAAGAGAATGCTAAAATGAGGATGTCGTACCTTTTTAAATTTTCTGTTAAATCTTAATAAATAGATTTTATGTATTCAACCTCTTAATAAATAGATTTTATATATTCAACCATCAAAGTTAATTGTCATATTCGGTAAATTAGTTTTGTGTAATTTAACGGTTTCAAATTTTCATTGATTTTCACGATTTAGAATTAATCATGCAACTTTCAATTGAATACACCAATAAACATAGTATTAGGCTTAGGGGTGTATGCAATTGAATATTGAAACATAATAGAAACTGGCTTAAATTTAACGAATGCATTAAACCCCGGAAAATCCCTCATAATCAATTCGTGGTGAACTAGAATCTCTTTACTTGTTTGAGGACCGGACAAGATGAAATTATAACTTTGCGATCCACATTTCATTGTAGTTTTGAATTTATAATCAAACATCAATATTTAGGGCGTGTTTTGAAACACTTAAAACAACTTTCAGAAGCACTTATTTTTAAAGCCCTCTCTCACAACTTTTGAAAATATATGCTTCTGAAAGCTGTTTTAAGTGTTTCAAAACATGTCATCACTCTATTAAAATATACATATATATATATATATTTTCATAAAATTCAGTGCAATCATATATATACTTTTTCATAACTCAATTCAACACAATACTATTAATCATCATTAAATATTATTTGACATAAAATAAAATTGCTCGCTAATTAAATTTCAAAATAAACTCTACATTTTACTATATTATAAATCAATATTTTCAAATCTATATAACTTAAAAATTATGACTTACTCCGCATATCTAAATCTCGAACAAGTATAACTTTAACAGTGTATTTTTTTACAACATTTGGTTGATGGAACTTGATTTCAATGTTTTATATTTTCATTTCTATATTACCCAAAAATGCCCTTAAAGTTTTTTTTTTTTTTTTAAATAAATCAAATGCCTTAAAAGTTAAAAATAAGAAATAACTATAGAATCAAGAAATTAAATTTCTTGTTATTAATTCTTTTTAAAATAAAAGCCCCCCTTTTTTCCATCAACGGAGTATACAGCCATGTTCCAGTTTATGTCCGGCAAATTGGCAATGGATATAATTATAGATTAATATGAGAAAAATATATATATAGACTGTAAATACCGTACAAAACTCGAGTTCACCGCCCCACACCGGCTTCTTCACCCACCACAACCACAAGCATACACGCTCCGAGACCGGATAATGGCAGAAGGATCGTCGCGTGGCAACCTGAAGCGCCCTTTCGTCGAAGACGACGAATCAAACAAAGCCCCTCCGTAAGTTACTTTTTGGCCTTTCTATGCGCACAATTATGTACCTAATACCCGTATTTGTCCATGTATGCTAGTTATTTACATTTTTTCGGAATTAGTTTTCCTAATACGAAAGTGAGATTGATGCTCTTTCGCTAGGGTTTATGCAATTGATATGTTTGTACACCTCACTGAGTTGAATTAGTTCTCATTTATGCAATTTCATGGCTTAATAGTTAGTTGATGTTATAATTGAACCAATATACAGCTCATTGGAGGGGATTTTGGAACTTGATTAATTGAGCAGCAGAGTGGAATTAGAAAAAAAAGGAAACCTAGAATTAGAATCTGGTTGTAGCAGAGCCTGTTTTTGGTACTTATTGGTGCATACTTTGGCTCATGTTTTGAGATTTTGGCCAGTGTGTTACTTGTAAATTTATTGGGCTGCAGGGAGAAAAGAGTGAGGTTCCCTAAAGGAAAGAAGGTCAAGCAGGGAGATTATGTCGTAGATCCTGAAAACAATCCTAGCGGAGAGGGTTTCCGAGTTGCTGCGAAGGATCGTGCAATTCTCCGAAGTAAGATTCCGAAAGATCTTTATGATGGTTACTCTGGTTTCGTACCTGATGTAAAAGCTGTAGAAGTCAAGTATCAGGTTAGTTTATCTAATGCCTTTCTGTATGTTTCTGGTGTTGCTAGTTATCGTAGATGATGGAAACTTCAAGAGTAAGGGTGCTCTACTGCAGATTTGAATGTGTATTTTTATTTAGCTGCACATCGCTACCAGTCTGGAGATCACATCCCACAATTTTTTTTAGCTAGAACTTTCTAGTAGAATCTTAGATAATCTGTTGACTTTAGAACAATGACCCATGCTATGCCTATGCACCACAAAAGTGTGCATTATCATGAACCTAAACTTTGTCTTCGGCATATTTGAAGCTTTAGTGATATTTTTGCCCGCTGCTCGATCTCATCTATAATGTACTAGCTGCCACTTCATGTGTTCAGGTTGAAAGATTGACTGACATGGGTAATAGTCAGTTATAGTGTTTTAGATAGCTGTGATTTACCAACAAAGTGGCAAAACCATTTCAGTACATGGTTTTTCTATTTGACTGTGTTTTAGATGTCTGGTTTTCTTCTTTGCATGCTATCTGTTAATGTGGTTCTTCTATTTTACTGAACTTTAGGACTTACTCTTTCTTACAATACATCAAAATTGAATCGAACGCCCTCAGGGTTGGTTCCAGCCTTCCAGAGTCTTTTGTGTAGGGTTCACTTATTTATTTATGTGCTTTGGATTAGGTTAATAGGATAATGGTGGTAACTGTTAAGTGAATTTCGACAGGACGACGAGGCTCTTAATGACGAAGGGCCCATAGAACCTTTTAATCTGGACAAAGAGAGAGAAGAAGGGTACTTCGATGAAAATGGAAATTATGTCGAATACATGAACCAGAATGAGATCAAGGTAGTAGAATTCTACTGCAGTATGATTATATTGCAAGTATATTGTTCTCACATAAACTTTTGCAGGATGCCTGGCTTGATAGTGTAGATGTTTACGAGAAGTATGCTGGAAAGAGCTCTTTTCCCACAAGCAATGATGACAAACCTCGTGACCTTACAACAGAAGAACTTGCAGCAATTAATAGGCGGATTGCTGATGTTCTCGAGCCTGGAGAAACGGTGAGTTAAAACTATTACAATTGTTGTTTATTGTGCACATTGTAGACTGCAACTGCCTCTTATATCTGTTTCTATTTCTTACCAGCATAAAGCTTGGACGCTCATTAATTTTTCCACGATACTTCTATTTCTGTATTCTTTTGACTATAGTTGTGACAAACTAAACCAAACCACAATATTGGTACACTAGTTTATCAATCAGCTCGATTCGATAAGCATAGAACATAAAAACTTCAAAGTGGAAGCGGAGAGCCTGGCGGTGTATGTCAGCTTCATGTGTTGGAACACGGAGTACAAGGCACCATTAGATGGTAATCAGCGAGCCACAAGTCATAGTAGAAGTCTGGAATTGCTTCCTGGGCCCAGAGTGTTGCAGTCTTTCTTCAGAACAATAACCAAAATGGGTTGAGAAAAGGATTTACTGCATCATTAAAACAGAATTACTGAGAACAATATGCCTTTTAAAAAAAAAAAAATTAAAGCGAAAAACAGAATTTATTGAAATGTACATGTATATCTGGTATTTGGTTCACACTGAATTGAACTACTGATACCAAGAGATTCTGGATGAAAACTGAATACCACCTGAAGATCGGTATTTTGTTACGTTTCTGGTCAGCTGGCATACAAAATAGTGTCTGCCCCTTGTTTTCGTTTCCATAATTATATTTATCATGTCAATATTGGTTGCTGCACATTGCCTTTGCCCTTTCCTTATCATGAATGTGGAAGAGAACTTTGTTAGTGAATGACTGGCTAGATTCAAAGATTAGAAGAACATTCATATCATGTACAAAAATTGGCAGCACAAAAGTTTGGAATTCCAATATTTACCTTTAGGCTTTTCGTAGTTATCTGTGCATCTATCTTTCTGCTTACTTATATACTATGTTTATAACTTTATACATTCAGTAACATGAAGAGACCACATAAACATTGTTTTTTTTAGTTAAAAGTATTTTCTATGGTATGCACAGCTTTCCTTCAACAAATAGAAGTCTCAGTCAGAGAGGGAGTTTTGGGAGGATCGAGGGTGTAAGTTTAGGACAGTGAGGTGTAAGTTTTGGAGTGTTGGGATAGAATCAGTGGCTTCATGGGTAATTAGACACAAGTAGTTTAGGCGACCTGTTTGTACCTTACTTGGTTGTAGATTGGAGACTAGCACTATGATGTCCTTTTTCAGTCTTTATGTGGTCTTGAGTGAATGTCTTGTTCAGCAGCTGAAATTTCTTTCTCCGTGAAGGCTTGGTACTGTTTATTGTATTACAGTTACTGGAGTATGATATAATTATTTAGTATTGTAATAAATAGTTGATGTATTGGAATAAACGACGAGAGTATTCCTATGCTGAGAAGTAAAATGAAACTGAACAGTGTGGACCAGTTATATAATTCCAGAAATAACTGTTCCCGATATATTCTGCCGTCTTGTGTTTTTAAGCTAAGATTGCTAGACTTGTTCTTGCAATCCAATTTCCCTTGTAATTGTTCTTAAAAAAACTCATTATCTGAATCACATAAATATTGCTCTTCACAGGTTTTGCGTGCTTTGAGGAGATTAAAGGGTTCGACTGATAAGAAGCAGAAGATGTCTGCCGAAACTAAACGTCTGTTTGACCAGCTAACTGAAGATGCCATGAAATTGATGGAGAATGGAGATTACAGTTGAGTCTGTTCCTTTTTTTTTGGTCAGAAACGTGCAAGTTATTATAGATTTTTATCTTCAATACCATGAATGCTTATGTATGATCCTGGTTTGTTCTACAGATGTCTATGATGAAAAGCAAGAACATTTTGATCGTGAAGCAGGTTTGGGCCCTTTCTTATTCATTTCTCTTGCCATATTGGTTTTATTGCTCCTATATTTGCCCTCATTTGTGATAGTTGTTATTATATTGTCTAATGTGTGCTCTATTATTCTGGACTTGCAAATTTTTATAGGCCACATGATACTGACTTGACAGTAGATCTCGTTTATTATTACAAAACATAGACTCTCAATCTCTCTCTCTCTCAATTTAATTCCTCAAAATAAGTGCCAAAATCAAGGTAAACTAGGAGATGGTGAGGATGTATTTCATTCCTTGGGACATGGGTAAACATTTGTTTATTTTTTTAAAAATATAGAACTTTGAGAGCTTCTGAGTTATATATAGGAACTTCAGCTTTCTTAATGATTTTTGTCTTGTCATTAGTTGATTACTTATGAGATTTCTTTTTTTATTTCTTACGATCTTCAGAGGGTTATGAAAAGTTGGTTAGGAGTAGAAAGCAGTCTGAAGAGGATTTTGATATGTTTGGAGACGATGAAGAAAATGCTCCGAAGAATCCTGCCACTAACGGGAATGAGTCACTCCCTGTCCAGCCATTGAGTATGCTTGATCAATTTTGTAGCTAATGTTTGTGAAACTACTCTTTTCTTTTCTGACTCTTACTTATATACGGACTTGCAGGTAGTGATTTGCAGACAGACTATGCATATGATGAGTCTACTGGGTATGTATATCCTTTAACTTTTATTTATAAGGTGGCATTGTCTTGCTTTATGTAGCGCACGTATGATTTCAGGTGTCTTTGAATTGTATAATCTTGACATTCCAATTACTTGTTTCATTGTTGAAATGTACATACTTATATTCCAATTGCTTGTTTCGTTGTTGAAAATTGTAATTTTCGATCACTTATTTTATATTTTGGATTGTATAGGAAAATAAATTTTGCTTTTCTCATACTGGAATCGCTTAATTTTTTCCAGATATTATTACAGCAGCAGTTTGGGTTACTATTACGATCCTTCGTCAGGGTTGTATGGCTGTGCTGCATCCGGTAAATGGTAATGTGGCCATAATGTTTTTTTCGGGGGCTCGATACATGTATATATATATCTTTATTGTCAACTAATGTTTGTTTGATTAATGATTACCCATTGTATGTATATAGGTATTCTTATAATGAAGAATCTGGAACATGTGATGAGGTCCAACAAGATACGAATGTCACTGAGGCGAGCTAAATAAGACTGGTGTTGCTCTCTAAGAGTCAACTTGCTACTCATAGTAGGACTTCAAGTAAAAATGGTGATTTTATCTGGTAATAATTCAACTTTCTCTTACTGCTGTAATCTAATCAAATTATAAGACAATGCCTGCTTGTGCCTTGTGACATTCGTCCTCAGTAAGTACATACGGATTGGTGAGTGTTTGTTGTTGAAATGGCTGGAATGATCAAGATTATGGTTTTGAGATATTTGTCAATTTTGAAAATGAAAAAGAAAGAGATCAATGTGGTCTCTTTTCTGAATGTAATCCTAGTATTTTTTTATATAAATTGGACGAACGACGAATGTTTAAAGAATTCTATTTTAGCATAATTTAAGATTTTCTGCATCTTTTGAAATTTATAACGTTAATCTCAAAGAGCTCGTTAGCCATGTTTCTGTATATTTAAATTTGTTGGATGAGACAAAATTACATGCATAATATTTAACTCATCAAGTTATGTATACTGATTTTTTAAGAGTTTCGATGTCAAATCTTTTATCAGTGATCTAGGTGCATACTCTTCTTTCACAAAAAATGGTGGGTACTCAAATCAATTTACTTCGAATTTTTACATGTCAAATATCTCAATTAAGAATTTAATGTCTGTTGATTATTCATTCACCTTTTCCATGTTGCTTGTGTAGTTATGATTTATTTTTTTCGTGTGGTTTGTGAGTTTTATTATATAATGGCAGGTGTATTGAGTTGAGTGCTTTTTTAGACCACTTTTGCGTACTTGCAAAAAGGAATAGACAATAAAAGAAGTGAAATTACTGCTGTTCTTGTCACATGAAGTGGTTCTACTTTAGTGCTTTGCATATTTACCTTTTATCTTCCAAACCCTATGATTGCCAACTTTATAGATGTCGACTTTTCTAATCTTTTTCATTGACCAAATGTGGTTATCATCAGATTTCCTAAACAGGTAATCTGTTCTGTTCTTGACTGTGTTAGTTTCTTTTGTTTGTTTTCTAAAAAGAAAATATTAATATGATAATTTATAACAATTCAAAAATATTTGCGAGGAAGTGATGACAATCTTGTTACACTTCTGCAGATTCGTACCAACTGTAGGCCCTCTTTTGCGCAAACTCCATGTGAGATTTAATTTTGTTGATTTTTGTCTAGCAAAATAAAGTTGACTACACCTTTTATGAGCATTGCAAGATGGTAAGATACAAAGTTTAAATTTATGGAGAAAAGTAAGCGCGTCCAAGGACAAAATGCACATGTGGTGATTGATTCTCAAGTATTTATTGTTCTTTCTAAATATGTATTGTCTATTTGTCTTGAAACATGATACTGTAAAATTGGGGTGATAATCAATCGTCTGGTGTGGAGTTACTTTAGTTTCTAGTTGAAAACCATAAGTATAATGTGACATATCTGGTTTACATATAGCCTATGATGATGATATTAGGCTGTGCAAACACTAAAAAAGTTTGAAATTCTCAGAGGTTTTCTGGGAAATGAAATTTTTTGAAGCGTTTTAAACTTTGAATTTGTCCAGTGTAAAATATATTGAACATTTCACAAAAATAAATTATATGTTTTAAAAATGCATTTTAATGTGCATTTGATGTATATAAAACTTTGTGTATATATATATATATATATAATACTCCCTCCGTCCCAAAGATATATGCACGTTTACTATTTTCGCGTGTTTTTGCGAGCTAGTTTTTTATTAGTATTTGAAATGATAAAATAATTTTTAAAGATGCATGCAATAGATGAGAGGTAGATCTATAATACCCTCTTTAAAAATTATTTTATCATTTGAAATACTAATAAACAACTCGCTCACAAAAATTCGACAATAAAATAGGTGTGCATATATTTATGGGACGCAGATAGTATTTGTTTTTAAAATTTTGTTTTTGAGTTGCAATCAATGAAGTAAAGCCAGTATTAAAACTGCACTCAAATTAAGAGATGATGACTAATCATTAAAATAAACTTGTGGTTGCAAATAATAAATATGATAAGGTTAAGTCTTGTATGTATTATGTACACTGTGCATTTTTATAATATATTTTAAAATTATATAATTATTGCATTAAAACATGAACCTTAAATCATTAACTATTCGGGACGGGTGAACCATGAACCACTTGAGTTGGGTTCGGATCGGGTCGAGTTGAGTCCAGATCGGGTAAAAAAATTGAAAAAACTTTAAAAAAGAAAAGAAAAATCTAAACCCATTCGGGTCGGGTGGACCATGAACCAGTCGGACCGATCTTGGGTCGAGTCCGGGTCAGGGATGGATCTAGGATTTCGTCCCAAGAGGGGCGAAATTTTCCATTAGGTAAGGGCGACGAAATTTTAGAATCCCAACAGGGCGAAATGACAAAATTTAACAATTTTGATGCATAAATGTTAAATTTTTGGTATATAATACAAAAAATTTCAATTCCAAGGAGGCGACTACCCCCGATCCCTGGTCAGGTACAAAACTTAAAAAAAAAAGCTGGAAATATAAAAAAAATTAATTGAATCAATTTTAAATTGGTGTAAATGGTGCACTGCAGAATTTGCCATAATTTATTTATATAAATTGTGTAACTATTAATATAGGAAACCAGTTACACATTTCAGTGAATAAATTATATGATTCTAAAATACATTACGGAGTGCACAGTGCACATGAATCTCACTCTATGATCAAACATTATTCAGTTATCTGTACAAAATATAAAATGTACACTCAAATTACAATGTATGCTATAACACAGTCCTTTGAATTTACGTGAACTATTATTTTTGAGACACAATTGTACGAGACCGTCTCACGGTGAGACGGAGTATAAGTTGAACATTGACGTTTTAACACTTTAAAAGAAGTGGATGTGATTTGTGTTTGATTATACCCCATTTAATGTATGACAGCGTCTCATATGAGTTTTTATCATTATTGTTTATTTACATTACTACGAAAACATACTAGTGTGTCCAATGGTTCCTCCATAACATTTCATACACGGTTCATAATATATATTTTGGGTCATTAAAAAGTAAAAACTCATTCACAAAATGAAATCAATATTCCACGTATGCAATAAGCAGATAAAATTAAATGAGGGAAGGGCCGTGGGTCCGTGGGCTCCGTAATGGGCCATTGATAAAATATCCGGACCGGGCCTATGGCCCAGAACTTGTAGATATCCACAACGTGAAGAATTTAGAAATAAATTATGAATGCCAGCTGGGACGCACTTGTCCCACGGCGTACGTTAGTGTCAGTCCCTGTGTGAGCTCAAGCTAGCGTTGCGTTCTCGTTCAAAGTTGGTTACATTTATCACACACAAAAACACACCCCATCAAAAATCTCAGTTCACTAGGTATCTGCCGCAGAAAATAGAAATCAATTTCGTATTCCATCGAATTTAATTGGAAACGGTAAACTGTATACGTAGATATAGTGCTGAAATCCATGTATACGTACACCTAGAGGATACGGCAACGTGTACACACAGAGAGGGATGACGGAGGAGGGATCGGAGAGGGAGAAAAGGGGCCCAGGCTCCTTGGATTCGATGGAGTCGCGGTGGGTGTATCAGGATGAGGAGGGCTCGGAGATCGATAACGATGGCGACGATCGACGCAGCGCCGGTGACGAATCACCGCAGCGGGATTCCGACGACGAGGATAATGCTGAGCAGAGGCTGATTCGCACTGGCCCTCGGATTGATTCGTTTGATGTTGAAGCGCTCGAAGTTCCCGGCGCTCAGAAAAATGATTATGATCAGGTCCGCGTTTATTTTGTTGCGTTGATTTAGGGTACATTTTGGGTGTATTGTTCCTCGTTCTTTTATTGGGCATCTTTTAGTTTCAGAAAATCTTATGTGATATGAGGAATGTAGAAGGGGAGTGGTGGAATATGAATGATCAGGAATAGGATGAATTGCTGGGTAAAAAATGAGCTGAAACTCTACTTTTGCTGCTTGTGTTTTCTACTTTTGCCATTGATTTGTGTTGGCAAAACGAACGAAGTTATATTGTTAGTAGAAATAGACTGAGAAAATGAAATAAGATCAGTTCTTGAGAGCTTCTCAGTGCTGAACTAGGATGGGAAGATATCATGGTATGAATTATATTTTGCTGTGTGCCCCGTCTAAAATTATTATGGTATAAGATACCCCAGATTCAGATATAGCACATTTATTGTATATTGATGACAAAATGATTATCAAAAGTGTCTTGCAACATCCGCATCTAAATGTCGGTTGTTTTATGGAAAAAGGAAAACCTAATACAGTTTCTAGAAATGGAGAATTATTAGTTGGGCATCTTGATGAAGACATAGTCTCATGAAGGAAATTGGACATTTAATGATGTTTAGAGCTGCATTTGATTATAATATTACATGCTACGTTTCATTTTAGTGCGGACAGTTGTAGTGCATTCTGTTGTCATTGGCTCAGTTACTTTAATCAGTAAGTTGTTTAGGTCTTTATCCTCTGGATTTTATATTGCCTATGGAAGTTGACTTATCTCTCAGTAACTCTTGTACAATTTGATAGTGATGAAGCATGTGTGTGTTTGTTTTCCTCAAGAAAATAACAATTCTTATCATGCGATTCATGCTTTGATATGATTACGTGACAAAGCATGCTATTTCTATTGGCATTGACTTTTGAAAACAAAATCACAGGATGCCACTTTAGGCAGGAGAATTGTACTTGCCTTTCAGACACTTAGTGTTGTTTTCGGTGATGTGGGGACTAGTCCTTTATATACATTTAGTGTAATGTTCAGCAAGGCACCTGTCAAGGGGAATGAAGATGTTCTTGGCGCATTGTCTCTAGTTTTGTACACGTTAATTCTGATCTCACTGATCAAGTATGTCCTTATTGTTCTCTGGGCAAATGATGATGGTGAAGGTATATCACCTCTTTGACTTTTATTTTACACTGTCTTTATTTGCAATTAAGATATGAATGTGGCTATTCACTCTGTAGATGTGTTATACTTGTTTGCCAATTTCTGCAGGTGGCACTTTTGCACTCTATTCTTTAATATGTAGGCATGCCAAAGTTAGTCTTCTACCCAACCAATTGCCTTCAGACGCTCGCATATCAAGCTTCAGACTTAAGGTGCCATCAGCTGAACTAGAGAGGTCCTTGAAAATAAAGGAAAGACTTGAAGCTTCTCTGACATTGAAAAAGGTTCTTTTGATGTTGGTTCTTGCTGGTACTTCGATGGTGATAGCTGATGGTGTCGTCACACCTGCTATGTCAGGTGCTGATAAGTTTGATTTCCTTTCCTAGACTATATAATGCTTTGGTGGTCTGACAAAAGAAGAAAGCTATTATGCATGTTCTCAAATATTTTCTTATTTGCTTGTAGTTAATAACAATTTCACTAATTTTTGTGCAGTTATATCAGCTGTTGGTGGCTTAAAAGTTGGTATTTCTGGGTTTGAGCAAGGTGATTGATCCATCCCTACTAATTTTAACCAACTCACATAGTACATACATATGGGGCAGAGTGATGTTTTATGTTTTTCAGCCGCTTGAACAATTTAGCGGGATTTTTTTATTAGCGTGATTCTTGCTCAATGAAAAGTAGCAAACTGTTGTTGACTTGTTAATTGTATGTGTCGGAGATAATCTCTCCTTTGACTTGAACTACAATCATCTATTTTCTTCAATCGCATGACTACATGTGATGGTTGAGCTGTGTGGCCAATGATCATCAGTAATTAACACTGAAGATAGACAAAAAAAATTAAGTTGAATGAATCCAATACCATTCAAATATTTGAGTCATCGTGGTCTGTCTCTGGAGATAATCCCTTTCTGTGTTAAGTGAGGAATAGGATTTATAATGGTGAATCCACATAATGTATGATAAGGCACCCTTTTGTTGAGTCACAGGAGTAACAGATTCTTCCAGGACTATGTTGTACAAACTATTATTTGTATGATATGAGATATCAGTGTGTTCATCAGGTGGTTTCCTTTTACATGCCTTCCACAGTCGACTGTGGTATGGAACTGATAAGTCCTTGTGGCTCGTGAGTGCATCTTTAGATAGCATTCTAGATTACATCATCTGGAAATTTGTAGGGCAGGAGGTTGCTCTTTTTTCATTTGTTCTTGTGAGTTTTGCATTGTGTGCGCAGAGTATGAGAAACATGTATAAGTACAGTTTTCACAATTCGACAATTAATAATGGGTTGGATTAGCCTCTGAGATTGCTGAAATGATGATACCTTTACATATGACTGAAGTAGGTTCACATCTTATCATTCTTATGTGCAAAGTCAGTTCAGCTATGTACACTAGTGGCATCAATTCCATATTTCTTTGCTACCACAACCTAGTTTATTTCCTGTTTAGTATCAATAATCTTGCAAATTGCACTATTAGATGTTCTTCTGTTAAGATTTGTTTTTTCTCAGTTTGATCCATGTACAATAGTCAACAACTGAGGGTGTTCAATTTTTTTGAAGTGCAGAGCACGTGGTGATGATCTCGGTTGCATTTCTTATAATTTTGTTCAGTGTACAGAGGTATGGGACAAGTAAAGTGGGGCTTGTAGTTGGTCCTGCCTTGTTTTTATGGTTTTGCTCTCTTGCGGGCATTGGTATATACAACCTTGTCAAATACGATACCAGCGTTCTGCGGGCATTTAATCCTATTCACATCTATTATTTCTTCAAGCGCAATTCAACCAAGGCTTGGTATTCTCTAGGGGGCTGTCTTCTCTGTGCAACAGGTAGATTCTTAAGATATATTTCGCCTTTCCTTCCACTTTTCCATGTTTGTGCCCTATATTAATGATACCAGTAATTATTACCTGTTTATCAATGAATTTCCCCATTGATTGGCCACATGCATAACAACTAATTAAAAATAATGAGAGGACTTTTAGATAAGCCATCAGACATTTGCAAACTAATGGCCCTTTAGTTGGCCATTCTTATAACTAAAATGTGAAATCTTAAAAAGAAATTGCCCTTACCTATCAACTTTAACGTGTCAGCATGAAATAGGTTTTAACTGTTATAACCCAATGAAAAGCATATGGTACTTTATCTTGTAACTATTTACTTTCTAAAATTGGAATCCAAGTGCTGGCTTGCCCTGAACTTTTGGGGTTGTAGAACTGTTTATCTTTGAATAGTTATTCCAAACAAAATTTTCTTTATTATTGTATCATTTCTTCTGATTTATTCCTGATTATCAGTTACGTGACTCAGGTTCTGAAGCAATGTTTGCAGATCTTTGCTATTTTTCTGTGAGATCAGTGCAGGTAAGCAATAAGCGATAGCAGTGTACCACGTTGTTTCAATGTTTTAGCCTAAAAGATACTTTCTTTATTTTTAGAAATATAATATTTTCTTACAAGAGTGCTTAAATTGCTTGTAACAGCTTACTTTCGTCTTTCTTGTATTGCCTTGCCTTATGTTGGGTTACCTGGGTCAAGCTGCTTATCTGATGGAGAACCATGCTGATACAACACAGGCATTCTTCACTTCTGTTCCAAGTAAACACAATTATCTTCTTGTTATGGTTTTGATTATGTGATCCTTGGGTATATATTAGAAAAGGCTGATAACACATCTCAGTTTGGTTAGATGTGGCTAAGCATATACCAAAAATAGTAAAAATTTTTTTACCAAAAATAGTATTACTCCGTGTAGTTTCTGGCTTTTATATATTACTCCCTCCGTCCCAACATTACTTGAACACTTGCCTTATTTGGAAGTCCCAACATTACTTGAACACTCCTAAAATGGAAACAAATATAATATTAATACACTCACAACATCCTTATTTTATTCCACTCAAACCCACTAAAACCCACTTTACTTGGTTTGTGTGCCATTTCCAGTGTTCAAGTTATCTTGGCACGGAGGGAGTATATATAATGCGCTTATAAAACTTTTATATTGGAAAGATCTTCAACAATTTACCGACGAGTCAAAATTCTACAGCAACTGATGTGTGGGTTCCCTATATTATGCTTACAGATGGAGCTTACTGGCCTGTCTTTCTCATAGCTAATGTGGCTGCACTGATTGCTAGTAGGGCTATGACGACAGCAACTTTCTCTTGTATTAAGCAATCCACAGCCCTCGGTTGCTTTCCTCGTCTTAAAATTATCCATACCTCAAGGAAATTCATGGGCCAAATTTATATTCCAGCCATGAACTGGTTTTTACTGGCCCTGACCCTGGTATTGGTCTGCAATATCTCAAGTATATATGAGATTGGAAATGCATATGGTAATTCTCTTATCGCTGCTATTTGAAGAGTTATTTTGCTATTTTCAATTTTTCTTGTTTGTTATCTTATAGTTCTGTGATGAAATTGCTTATAGTATATGCATGCACACAAACTTACCACAAGGCTATACATTTGGATGACAGGGATTTGACTGTGAATGTGCAATGATATCCTGTGGCAATGGAGTTTTTTTAACAACTGTATGTAGGTCTGTGATAAAATAGGTCTATATGTATATATGTATGCGCATGAAGTGCAGAAAGATCTACTCAGGAGTATGGGTTCAAACAAAATAAAATTCAAGAATGATTGATGTTAATGTTTAAAAGTTATAAATTAAGCTTCACGAGTTTAAGTGTTTCTCGTGAATTTGATAATGAAGTGCAGAAAGATCTACTCAGGAGTATGGGTTCAAACAAAATAAAATTCAATTTTTTATTATTGAAATAGATCGATGCAGCCACACACAAAGTTTGTTCATTCCGGTCCTTTAATATGAACAGTTTTCTGAAGCATGCACGGGCCTGCTCTGATTTCTACTTTTTTACAGGCATTGCTGAAATCGGAGTCATGATGATGACTACAACCTTAGTAACACTTGTGATGCTTCTTATATGGCAGATAAATATTTTCATTGTGATGAGTTTTGCCATTATATTCTTGGGGATAGAGTTGACTTTCCTTTCTTCGGTTTTTTGGAGTGTGGGGGATGGTAGCTGGATCATACTGGTGTTTGCTATTGTCATATTTATGATTATGTTCATCTGGAACTATGGAAGCAAGCTAAAGTATGAAACAGAGGTGAAACAAAAGTTGTCAATGGATGTGCTTAGGGAACTAGGTCCCGATCTGGGAACTGTTAGGGCTCCTGGAATTGGGTTGATATATAATGAGCTGGCAAAGGGGATACCAGCTATATTTGGGCATTTCCTGACAACTCTACCTGCCGTTCATTCAATGATCATATTTGTCTGTATAAAGTATGTTCCTGTGTCTGTTGTGCCTCAAAGCGAAAGGTTTCTGTTTAGGCGAGTCTGCTCCAAAAGCTACCACATTTTTCGTTGTGTTGCCAGGTAAACCTGATGCACGTGCATGTCTCGTAATATGTTTTACCTCATCTTTATGAAGTAGTTGATTGTAGAACAATCTGAACTCCTGCTATCTGTAATCTGTGTAACATTGTTTTATAGTTTGTGGTTAAAGAGCTTGAGTACCTAAGATAAAAACTCTGTAATATGACTAATAAAATAGGTTATCTCTACTGTCACCCAAGTTTGTACAATAATCCATTGCTTTATGAAAAATTGTTTGTGGGGTTACGTAATTGGCTTAACATGGATAATGCATAAGACTACTTGTTTATTCAGGATTTAAGTTGATGGTACCTAGTGCTGTTCACATTGGTGGTGCTTGAACGTGCATATTAGGTTATATTGATCATAGGATGGAAAGGACACGATCCTTGCACATATTTTTTCAGAACATTATATGTTTTCCAAGGATTTTGAGACTGTTTAGCAAGAGTAAATTGCAAAATTGGTCCCTTATCTATTAGGTGTGGTTTTAGTCTCATACGAATCATTTTTCTTAATTAAGTCCCATAGCTTCTAAAATGATGCAAATTTAGTCTTATATATTGACAAGAATGCAGGATTTTTGCACGCGGCTCTCACATGAGCTGCCGGAATTCGATTAGCAACCGGGCTAATGACTTGGCCTAATGAGGCCCAATAAAATTAATTTCAATCAAAATAATCACAAATTATTTATATCCGAAAAAAAAAAAAAAAAATTTGTCAATGCAGGTGTAGAATTGCACCATTTTAAAAATTATGGGACTTAATTGAGAAACTAGGACTAAAATTGTCAATGCAGGTGTAGATACATGACTAATTTTGCAATTTACTTGTTTATAGAAGATATATTACTAGGCCATTGTACTGACTCTTCTGGAAACAGATATGGGTACAAGGATGTTCGCAAAGAAAACCACCAAACATTCGAGCAGTTGCTGATTGACAGTCTCGAGAAGTTCATTTGCCGGGAAGCTCAGGAACGGTCTCTAGAGAGTGATGGCGACTCTGATTCTGAAGCAGAGCATGCTTTCTCCAGAATCTTAATAGCTCCAAATGGAAGTGTTTATTCCCTAGGTGTCCCTCTTCTGGCTGATTTACAGGACAGCAGCAAGTTCAATCCACAATCAAGCACGGCGGAAGAAGAAAAGGAGGAGCCTTCTACAGAACAAAATTCCCTTGATGCTGAGCAAAGTCTCGAGAAGGAGCTGTCCTTCCTACGCATTGCAAAGGAGTCTGGTGTTGTGTACCTTCTTGGGCATGGAGATATAAGGGCGAGGAAGGATTCGTGGTTCTTTAAGAAGCTTGTGATTAATTATTTTTATGCTTTCTTGAGAAAGAATTGCAGGAGGGGAACAGCGAATTTGAGTGTTCCACACACGCATCTGATACAGGTAGGCATGACTTACATGGTTTGAAGATGTGCATCGTTATAGTTGAAGGTAGATTTGAATAGATGGAGTGTTGACTATGAATTTGGCGAGATTGTTAAAAGTCGTGGATTTTATTCTAATTTTGGAGCTCCTTCAATGCTTGCTATATTGGGAAATTTTTGTAGGCCATGCCACTCGCCTCGCTTCTCGTTGCAAATGGTGGGTGGGTGGCTGGAAATATTGTACATGTTGATACACACTAATGTGGTTTTTGACCATGTATTTCTTTTCCATGTTATTTGCGCTTCATATACAATTATACCCTACTTGACATGTCAACCCAGTTGGATTTCAGGAAAATACTATCAATCTACTTTTACTTCCTTTAGTTTATAACTTCATAAACTTGCTATAAGATGCTTGTATAAGCTGGATCGATTACAATTGATTTCTTTTCTTTCTCAAGGCATTTAAAATATGGTAATTTAAGGCATTTTTGTAGTAGTGGTACTAATATTCTGTGGTGTTCATTACAGATAAATTGTGAGTTTAGACATGGAACAGTGTAACTCCTCCTTTAAGTATCTCCATTTTCAATACAACATTCTGCTCTGCTAAAAACTGCGATTTTTATTTTTTTTTGAAAAAATCTAGTACTTTGATGTTGAAGCTGAGAGCAAAGTATCCAGAAAAAAGAACCTTATCAAATATGAAATATGTATCCTGGAAGATGTTAATATTACAATCCAAATGTTACCTACCACCCAATGAGAATGCTGTTTTCAAAACTCAGTATATAATAAGAAACCAATAACCAAAACCATTTTGCGCCATTCATCTGTTAATTGATTATGACTGGAAAAATAATCAAGTCATTGATGTGCTATCTTGTCCAGATATTTTAATAACATTCAAAATATAGGCTTTCGGAGACACTGACTAAAACCCATACCCCTATGAAAATGAAATTCTACCATTGAATTGCATCATACAATCGCCTAAAAGCTGTACCCAATGGGCTGACGCATAGATTATTTTAGAGATTCAATAACTTGCCCTCACCTAGGAGCTGTAAATGGACGCTGCATTCTCTCCTTCTCATTCCCAGTATTGCCAGCATTTGACGGAGGCTTGACGTAAAAAGACGTCCTATATAAATCGTTGTGTATGGATTTAAACTTCAATCTGAGAAGTAATGAGTTGGTCATTACACCAATAGAACTCAAACCCATGAGAGCACCAGCTATTGAAGGTGACAGCATGGTTCCAGTCACTGGCAGCAATGTTCCAGCAGCTACTGGAATCCCAATCTGTACAGACAAGAGAGACGAGATTAGAACCAATTTGTAAATAGTAGATTACAGGCAAACGTCTCACATATGTGGGTCACAATAGGACCATGTCATGTTGTTCATAACTTTATTGATACAAAGCATAGATAGACATTCAGATTTGAAGTTGCTCAAATCAAATGTTACTTATTCGCAGTCGCATTCTCTCAGATGAGCACCAACTCAGCCTCTACCTTTTCCAGTTTGTGTATATGTTTTATGCTAGACTGAATAATTAAACCAGTATAAATCAATTGCTATATACTCCTTGGAAAAATATGTATTGGTAGATGATACAAATGAACTGGATAAGTAGAAAAGAATAAAAAAAAAAGTCATCAATCAGTTAAACTACTGAGATATTGAGAAGCAAAGAACAAGTTATTACCACTCTCCACAAGGTAAATTTTAAGTTTGACAAAAATATTGTTTAAAATGTACTTCACAAGCACTGCGCCTCCTAAGCTCTGGTAAACCAATGATGTGAAGTGAGACAAATGAAAGTACCAAAAGATTGAGAAGGGGTCGATTAAAATTCTGAAAAACTGGTTATAGTTACTTATCTCACTAGGAGTTCACTTTGTTCCCTTTTGTTTCACTAGTGTATAATCTTACCTGAGATCTATAACTCTAACGAAATATATAATGGCAACTTTCCTATAAAGATATTAAATTGCAAAACTAGGAAAACAAACTCACTATGTTATATGCGAAGGCCCACCAAAGATTTTGCTTCACAGTCTTCATGGTAAGGCGACTCAGCTCCAGTGCATCAAGTAACTGCAGGTAAAAGCTTGTTAGGAGCAGGAAACATAAACACACATGGTTAGAATTCATGAGATGGTGACGATGTGCACATTAAATTCACTAGTCCAACAGAAGATATCAGCTTCGAATCACCGGAGGACAAACAATACTGACAGTTTTACAGAACAAAGATACGTAGAGATCTCCACTACAGTAACTAATAAGCGCTAGGGGTGGGCGTTCGGTCGGTTCGGTAGGTTTGGGACTGTTTTTTGACCGAACCGAATAAACCGAATTATGAAAGTTTAAACCAAAACCGAACCAAAGTTGTGAGTAACCGAAATAACCAAACCGAATAAGAAATTTGGTTTGTTCGGTTTATTCGGTTTTTAACCGAAATTTAACCTTAATTCACAATTTAATGATTTCCCAACCAAATTTTCAATATTTCTAAGTCAATGATCAAATACAAATACAACTAGTAGTTTCCACTATCAAATGCAACTAAGTCAATAAATCACCACAGTTTACAAGTTCACAAAAATCACAACCACAATTTCATTTACACTTTAAGGAAAAATCACAACCACAAGTTCACAATAATAATAATAAACAATTAGCGGAAAACAAAAGGAAAAAAAAGGAAGCTCTCGCACAGTTTTCAGTTTTGAGCTCTGAATTTGGGATTGAGAAAAAAAAATGGAGGATTTTCAGAGAAAGGTCACCATATCAGAACCAGATACCAATACCAATACCGAGGAGATTCAAGTTGAAGAAGATGAAAATGTCTCAAAACGTAACAGCACCTCCACATCAATTGGAGCGGCCGTCGGTGTGGGAGCGTCCGCCGGTGTGGGAGTGGTCGCTGGTGTTGGAGCGGCCGTCGGTGTTGGCGTGGATTGGGTGAGGAGGCTGCGGGCCGTGCGCCGTGCGGGACTGAGGGTGCGGCTGGGTTGAGAGAGTTGTGACTAGGGTTTGTGTCTTTGTGATTTGTGAAGATGAAATGAAATAAAAGAAGGAAAATTTTATTAATATGTATTAATATATTTTTTTAATTATATATATATATATTTCGGTCGGTTCGGTTTATTCGGTTTTTTCAAAACCATAACCGAATCGAAACCGAAACCGAAAAACCGATTTTTTTTTTTAATTTCAACCGAACCGACCGAAAAAACCGATCCAGTTTGACCAAAAATCATTGGTTCGGTTCGGAATTCGGTTTTTTGGGTTTTATGCCCACCCCTAATAAGCGCACTGGTTTTTCCAATATAAACATCAATGAGCTTAGGTCATGGATTTATTCAATGGTCAAATTAGTAGAGGATTATGCGGATAATCATCCCTCAAGAAGTCTTTCTTTGGTAGAAAGAAACTTGAAAGGGTTCTTGTTGTAAACAGGATTCGAAAGTTGATATAGAATTAAAGAAACCAGTGTTTGCAAAAGTGTTTCCATGCGTTCTACGGTTAAAGTAGGAATACTTATGTATCCTGAAACCAAATTTGAATGCAAACCTATGCTGACCCTCAGATAGTGTATGAGCTCCTTATCACACACCCCCCCCCAAAGGAGGTCTTTGCAAATCTAGGGTCTAAATTTCTTGTTCCCACATTTCAGAGAAATCTAGGAGATAAGAGAACATAACTATGAGTCCACAAACCAATAGCAGGCAAGCAAACACTTTCCTTAGATGAATATCTAATCTGTAGTTCTAAAACCTTTGCAGTGGAAGGAACGGATATCTAAATTACTAACATGAGTAAATTTTGGAAATGAGGACCAAACACATTATTCCAGAAGAACTCCTTTCTGAGATGAAGGTCGAGTTACTATCGTACCTGGGACAACCTATTCTGCATTAGCACAATAGAGGACACCTCGCTAGCAGCCCCAACACCTCCACCAATAGCAACTCCTACATGTGATGCAGCAAGGGCAGCTGCGTCATTTATTCCATCCCCAACCATAGCTACGACATTCTGACCCTCCCGAAGTCTCATAATGAACTTCTTTTTCTCATCTGGTTTGACTCCATAGAGCACCTGCAATAAACCATGCATTTCACTCGATGATTTAATTTGTTAATTATGAAATGGGGTAATTTATAGAAGCATTAAGAATTAGTTTGAATGTAAGGACTCAATCATCAGCAAATGATATCAATTTAATTAATTGATAAACTTGGTAGAAGTCTAATAGTTTCTTTCAGTCACCCTCTCACTATTCAGTTTTCACTAACCCCCAGGGGTTGGCCTGGTGGTGTAGGCTTGAGACTTAGAAGTATGCTTCTCTCTAGGTCTCAGGTTCAAAACCCCCAAGGTGTGATTAATTCCTGAGATGGGCCAATCCATACAGAGCTTTGACTGGATTCAATTGGGGGTCCCCGCTCTGGACTGTAGGATTGGTCCCCCGGATTAGACGGTCCTTAGGCCAGATACCGAATCATAGAAAAAACTATTCAATTTTTACCCATGTTGAGAACCATTTAGGTGAAATCTTTACCTATTACTTTGAGGAGAAGTCATAGATTCATCCAATTTACTCATGAAAATCTATTCATAAAATGACAAATTTCATGAAATTTAGTCACAAACAGAAAGTAACCCATAAATCTCAATTACGGCCACTGGAGAAGATTCTCATTTCTGTCGATAAGAGAAATTCCAACAGTGATCCAACTCCATATACCAAATTAGAATTCTCACAGTAGCAACACTGTAGGGGTTAGAGAAAAAATGCACAAGGAGTCTATCAAGATGATATGTCAATTGTTAGGAACACTTTATAGACAAACATAGATAGTATAACTCTGGCTTTTATATTTCTCTTTCACTTGCATAAACTTCTACACTCACTAATTATTTTTTGGATTTCATGGTTCCGTTTGAATATAGTGTATACTAGGTGAACATAAGTCCCAATGTTCCTTTGCTTCAAGTACAAAGGACATGTACATATTTAAATATTTCACAGTTTGTTATTTATTTAATAGGTGATACCAACTCTTTTCAGACGAAAGAATCAGTTCTTTCTTGTACCAGTTAGTTTGTACCAAGATCTCCATCAACTTAGTGAAACTAATACAATACGCCAAGGTCGAGAGACTGTAACTTAACCAAAAAATTGAGTCGACTCACCCTTTCCCTTGGAATTCCAACAGCAGATGCAACATATTCAGCAGCACTTCTTTTGTCACCAGAAAGCAAATATGTACTGATTCCTTGGCGAGTTAATGATTCTATCACATTCCTGGCATCTTCTCTGATCTGATCCTCAACATAAATTACTCCAGCAAGAACACCATTTACCCCAACATAAACAACAGATTGATTTTTAAATTCCTCAACTTCTCGGAATGGACTATCGCCATCTACTCCATGCCTGCATGGATTTAGAAACCTAATGATTAAACTTTAAAAAGAAATTGCACACGCACACACGAAAGAAACTCTCTTTGGAGGGAGTGATAATTCTCTAAATTCCAAGGGAGTCTTTCACGCAATAATTATCAGAACAAGTGGAAAGGCTAAAAATTGCACAGTCTCAAGGATCATATCTGAATTAGGTACATAGTGGATTACTACTTAGGGAATGCTTTGGTGAAAAATAATTTTGTAACGAACAAAATTGGCTGTCTATAGCAAAATAATATGGATTAAAAGTTCTGTAACATGTAGTGGCATGAAGAACTAAAAGTGCTTGTAATTCTCTAATTCCTCAATAAATAGAAAAATTGGTGAAAAAAATACAAGTTTACCACGTGAGATAATTGACATAAATACCTTTGAACCCACTCTAGTGTACCAACAGCAACCTTCTTCTCATCAATAATTGCCACAGCGCCAGATCCAGGTTCCTCAGTGAATGTTCCTTCCACTAACTGAAAACACAATACTTAGAAAATCTGGAAGTGTTTATAGAACAAACAGAAACTTAGTCAAAAAAATATCAGCCGAACACAAAATTGATTAAAACTTCCATTAGAAAAGTTCCACTTCAGGGTATTAAACAACTTTTCTGCCAAATTATAATGTGCAATAAACTTAACATCACCTTCAAAAGTCATGAAACAAAAATAATACAACCAACAGATAGGCTTTTTGCATGGCAAAGAATCTCAACGGACAACTTTTTTATTGATGAACCCAGTTCTTTAGTTTGTCTCATGCCGGAAGCTAGTGGCAAGTGGTAACTAATACAGCATCCATTATGTTCAGGAGCATACTAGCAAACTGACTAATACCTCTACGTAAATCAGTAATGGATCGATAAAAGAAAATAAACTGTAATAAATAAGTGTTTCTCTCTTCACTAAGGGCGTGTTTGCAAACTCTACTAATAGCTTCCAGATTTCATTTTTTTCAAAAGCTGTGAATAGGTTTTGAAAAGAAGTGATTCTATCCCACGTTTTAGAGTTTGAAAAAATCACCTAAATGTGCCTCGAAAGAAACTGAAGCATGAGGCTGCCTCATTATCATCATTATGATCAGTGGAAACAAATTCTATTACAAAGGAAAATTTGATCAGAGTAACAAGTAATGACAACATATTAGCACAGGCTACAAAATTTCCGTGCAAAGTATTACAAGCATTGGTTAGGTTTATTAAAAATTATATGACCCTAAGTGGAAAAAAAAATCACATAGTACACTAGGAACTTCAAATTGGAGATTTCACGGAATAATATTTGAGTAACAGCAGTTGGCCGGGAACCTACCTTCCCATTTGGGCAATTCAAGGCCTTTGCAGCCGCTACTATTGCTTTTCCAATTGGATGAATTGTACTCGATTCTACTCCAGCCGCTAACTTCATAACTTCAACTTCAGACCAGTTACCCGTTGAAGTTGGATCTAGCCTGTATATAACTAAGCTCGTTATCATCTTGAGAGTAATAAAACTTTGTTGAAACTAATACTAATTCAAGCAAACTCTTCTCTGAACATAATAAAGAACACTTCACTATGTGTTATTTGTTGGAACCATGTTATGGCCAAAAAACTGGAAAAAGATACAATTCCATCAAAATTTACAAAGTACATATATTTGAAAAGTTCATAAATAATTTGGACTATAACTGCTAAGAGATAGCCACCTCCATAGTTGCTTCTCCCTATATTCCATTCTTTAAACCCATGATTCTCCTCCAAAATCACCCCTTTTTTTGTAAGTAACAATTTATTTATTTTTAATTAGGGAGAGAAAGTAAGTGCTAGATTTTGGATAATTCTCCTCCAAAATATTTTCTTCCTCACTAGATTGCATGGTAAATATACAAAAGAAAGGGATAAGTGGTAATTTCACATAATCCTAACTCATGACAACAACAACAAAAGAACCAATTTGAGTTACATGATTACTCAGCATAAGCGTAAAAAATCTACTATGTTGACAGACTTGAAGCAGAAGTCAATATGGAAAATATTGACTGGGACTATACTTATATAATGAGGTTTAAGCAAATTCCCAATCATAAGAATGTAATGAACCAGTACCTACTACATTGATTGATAGTCATGAATTTAAACTCAGTTCATATTTTAGGTGGAACTTAAGTGGCTGCCAGCATATCTAGGTCACTACTTTACTATATAACATGATCAACTTAAAAGTATTATGTACTTAACTCTAAATTTTTATCTGTTTGGTCTTGTATCACTACTTTCGTCACAGTAGGTTTTCCGATTGTTAATGTCCCTGTTTTGTCAAATACAATTGTGTCGACTGTCGAAAACTTTTCCAAGATACTTCCACCACGCAAAAGTAGCCCTTTTGTAGCACCAAGTGAAGTTCCAACCTGAATTTGTTAACTAATCACCTGACTGTACAACATAGTTAAGGTTCTAAATGACCGGAAATGTCAATACAAACATTACCAGAACAGCTGTAGGTGTTGCTAGCCCAAGAGCACAAGGGCATGCGACAACCTGCACTCAGCACAGAGAAACTAATGATTACTACAGTAAGTTTTATAACCGAGTTGACCAAGCATTAAATACTGATGATTGAGCCTCAATTCCAAAAGTGTAATATTAAGTCAAGTTTCAAAAGTTGGCTATGATCTATTGATCTTATGTCTTGTTCAAAGAACCTCACTGGAGAGGTGCAAAGTCTGATAATTAACATTAATTGAAGGATTAAGATCAGTAAGTGAGTAAAGATTGTACCAGAACACTACATGAAAGTTGCAAAGCCAATGACATTGAATTTCCTTGGTAGAGAGCTGCTGGAAGAATTTTAGAACCGAAAAGATTCCAGAACATAAATGTGGCAGCAGAAATAGTCATTACTCCATAAGTAAAATGCCCAGCAACCTGGATGAGAAATGTCAGTGTTAATGGATTGGCTTAGATAAGAATATATCTAAAGTAAATAAAAAATAGAACGTCCAGAGTAGAGATATTAGATGGTGGTAAAACAATTTATTGATCAGTGTCTTAATAAATGTTTGGAGCGACGGAATACTGGGATAAAAAGTTGTGCTAACACAGAGGATGAAAGGCAATTTCTCAGTACCAAAGGTTTTGTTGGTAGGCCACACAAAAACTTAAATTTAGTAAGCAGTAACACAGCGTGAGTAGTAATGATCATCTGTCATTTGCCAATGATAAGGTTCGGGTAGCAGTTTCTTAATAAAAGAATAACTTGAAAAACTATTCTGACAATAAGTCATGTAAGGCAATGCTTGTTTTGGGTTTCAAAACCAGTTTAGGATTTGCAAATCTAAATCCGGTTCTACTGCGAGATTTTGAAATCTGGTTTTAAAAAATCACTACTTCAAGATTTTGAAATCTGGTTTTAAAAAATCACCACATCACCACCTATAAACCTACAATCACACTTTCTAATACAATCGATTCTCTCTCCTTACGCTTTATATATTTAAATCATAACTCACATCATCCAATCATTACAATCACACCCAACAACAATATAATAAAATGCCAAACACTCTTACACATTGATTTGACATAAAGTTAAACTTCACCTTACATAAAATCTCAAAACAAACACACCTTACTATTTAACAGGATTTCAAAAACCGGTTTTCTAAAACCACTATAAACCCAAAACAAACATTTACATAGGTTTGAGGATTTTATTCTATGTAAAATTAGTTGATCAATTTATAAACCAGGTGTTCAAAACAACTCATAAGATAAAAGCAGTAAACTTGTCATTTCAAACATACTACGGTGGTTCTTTTGTAATAGGTCAGGCCTCAGTAGTTTTTGTAATTTACCATAATTACATGTAGATAAAGCTTGCATTGGAATACAGAATGCATGCATCATTATCACGGAAAGAAAGGAAAGGTTACAAATGATGGACCTTGTCGGCCAACCGTTGTACAGGAGCTTCTCTAGTCTGTGCTTCTTCAACCAATCGAACAATGTCTCCAATTGCCGTCTCGCCACCTGGTCTCCGCACCTCAATGATAATTTTTCCATTTAGGTTTATGCTTCCAGCTGCCACATCAGCCTAGTACATAAAGGCAACCTAAGGGACAAGATAATGTGAACTAAAGGAATATCTAAAAATAGAATTCTGCAATTGAATGCCTCCCACCAATTTCAATTTTGACAACAATGACTAAAATGGTCAGCCCCTCTGAATATCTCATTTTCTACAGTGGAAGATAAAGGAAAAGGAGAGGATGGAATACATAGAAAGAAAAGGCAAAACAAGAATTCCACAATACTTCCCAAAAAAAACAGTTGTTTGCTATGGGGGAAGTCTGCATGATAAAAATTCCTCATTACTAGTGGATGGAAATTATTACCTTAACATCAAGGAAAAAAAGGAGGAAGTTCCATGATAAACTTCCAACTGGTAGTGGATGGAAATTTTACCTTAACATCCAGGAAAATAGGATCAAAAACACATACATAAGTTAGGCTTTAGTGGAAAATTTGCAGTATGTTGCCTGAACAGCGAGAAACATTTAATAAGTCCCAAATTTCTTACAAAAAAATGAATCCTATCAATCCTAGACTGCCTTTTTCTTCAACCAGAATTGTTCCATGCCCAGCTACCCCCCCCCCCCCCAACACTTTTTATGCATCACTGTAGTACAAACAGGAAACACAAGAAAAAAAATTTGATAGCATAATTACCCCAGGTAATTTAGTGACAGGTAGAGGTTCCCCTGTAAAACTTGATTCGTCAACACTGCTTCTCCCTGATCTAACGACTCCATCAGCTGGAATACGATCCTACATAAATGATTATTTAATGAGAAAAAAAGAATTTTGGAGTGCGTAAATAAATGTGCTCATATATTCTTAATTAGGTTACGAAAGATTAGGGATAAGATAAAGGTTGACCAGAAGGAGTAGGCAAAGCTTACACCAGGTAACACAACAATTTGATCTCCCACAGAAAGACTGTCAGAAGGTACTTCAACAGTTGAGCTCAGATCTTCAGCACTGCCATTAATTAGAAGACGAGCTTTAGATGGCAAAATACTAAGAAGGCTGGTCATATCACTTGTTGCTTTTATCTTAGCTCGCTGTTCGAGATTTCTCCCAAGTAAGACGAATGCTATCAGCATAACTGGTTCTTCAAAGAATTTTCCATCCCTATGGAAACAAATATTTCATTTAATAGAATGCAACTTTGAAAGCCTTAGTCACACAAATACATGCATTCATTTATCTACATGTAGCACAAGAAATGAAATAAGATGGGAAAAAGAATATGATAAGAAGAGTTGCGGTGATTAATTTCGAAAAACAATCAGTAAAAATATTTTTTTGTTCTGATTATGATTGAACAAAACTAAGTGAGAGTTTCTAAGAAAATATGAAATGGTTACAACGGCCAATCCTCAATTTTAATGACTGCTCACTCATTCTAATTTCATCCCAAATGCTAGGAGGCCCATCCTTGTAACTTGATGACAAGAACATGATAATGCAATGAATCACACAAGAATTTAAATCTTCACTAAATTTTGGTACAACACTTCTGGTTCCAATATAGTAGTTTTATGCTTCAACAAGGAAGAACATAATGTAGGTACACAAGATCGGCCTGAATGTAAAATAATCATAATGAAATACCATGTTTCTTGCTTCCTTTGAATTTCTCCCTACTACATAGAACCAATTTACTGTTTACACTAGTAATAGGCCCCTGCCTAAAATTGACAACTTTATAATATCAAACATTAAAGAGAACCCAAGACTTGGACCTTTTAATAGACATGGTAAATCAAATAATTAATATTTTTAACACATAGTGCCAAAGATTATCACTATTTAAAATATTTGAGCAAGATAGAACTCACTTTAAGCTGCTTGGTCTATTATTCTGTTCACATGTTTCCAGCATATTCTCCTTCATTTATAGTATTTGATTCATTATGCATATTACACAGTATTTGATTTATAGCACATAATGCATATTACATAGTATTTGGTAAAACATAAACATAAATTTAGCACATAATGCATATTACATAGTATTTGATTCATTATGCCACCATCCTTGACAATTATGTATATATTAAGTTTCAGAATAAATTGCACTTCTGAAGCAACTTATATACATATTCTTGTATTAGATTTGATTCGATACGCCACCTTCACTGACAATCATGTATATTTTATGTTTAGGAACAAATTACATTTCTTGAAACAACTCATATACGTGTTTTGGTTTATTCTAATAAAAGGACCCATGTAGGGAGTTCAGTTTACAGTTTACCAGTTTTGGCACAAAGGCTGCGACAGTACTGACAGCAAATGATGACAAAGCGCCAAGACCAACTAGAGTGTTCATATTTGGGGCTCCTCTAAGAAGACTTTTCAGACCATCTATAATAAGCCGACGACCTGGCCCAAGCAGTGTAAAGAGAGACAAAGACATATGAAATCCCGTGGAATGCAAAGCATGGATCCATGCAGCCTTTGCCCCAAAGAAATGAGAGAGATGACCCACAACACACACAGAGCACAGAGCCCAAGAAACAACTAGTCCGCGACCTGTTTACACACAGATTTTTTAATCACTTGAGGCCCTGATGTTGGCCTTAAATGTGTTATCAACAAAAAGTTTTAATAACATGTTTTTAACACCAAGTATTGAACTTTCTAGTAAAACTGAAATCATAATCAGCTAAAAGAAGATGAATAGTCAACTAGTTAGAATTAAGAGCCATCTTGTCTAAGAGCCCAAGAAAAAGATTGTATCCCTCTGTCCCACAAAGATAGTCCACATTTCCTTTCTGGTTTTTCCCAAATTATAGTCCCTATCCTTTTTAAAGTATGCAAATTGTTTAAATACCCCTATTCAATGTATATTGGGATTTAACATTATTGTTTTTATTCAATAAATAAGGGTATATTAGGAAATTTAGAGGTAAATCCAGAATTCCAAGGACAATAAACGATGTTTTATTGATCTGTGTGAAAAATGAAAGTGGACTATCTTTGTAGGATGGAGGGCGCAATATAAGCATAGAGGATGTTCAAAATTTTAATTAAGTGTATATACTAGATCGACATTTTGCAAATACATAAATAACTTTTCAGTGTTTGGTTCTCACGTCTCTTTCAGTCTCTTGCCAACTTCATGCCATCGATGTTGTTTTTCTAATAACATCAAAAGAAAATAACAATGGGGCAAGAAAATTTACCACTTTCTTTTAGTAGAGCTTGCTTCTCATTTATTTTCTTCTCAAATCTCTCGTAGAAGTTCGTTTTTTTAAAATCTGCAAACAAACACAGAATGTCCTGAAATGAATATACATGAAATATTTAGGATAGCCCCATGTTTCATAGTGCAACACAATTGCTACCTCTAAGTAATGATTCAATGAATTTTTGTATTTTATGATAAAATCAACAAAATGGGTCCTAAGGCAATTGATGAAAACATCATATAGAAGTGATTCTAGCTGTTTTAAAAGAGAGCCAATCTGATCTCTTTTCTGGAACTTTCTCCATCTGAAAGAACACTGCAGTTTTATTTTATAGGACAACAAACCAAGATTGACTCATTTGCTAGTTCAAGGTACGCATGATACCTCTCAGTGAAGGTGAAGAATAAAGGCCTTAACAATCAAACTAGGCATTGATTCTACAAACTGGAAAACCTCTTGTCAAGTAATAAAAAATCCTTGTTCACAAGAGACATCAGGACTCAAAAACCAGAGGTTTCCCTACAGGCTAACAAGTGAGACACTAGGAGAACCAAACCTCCATAAAATTGGTGAAATATTAGTAGCTGACAAGCTTATGTATTGTTGATTTATTAGTTCACACACCATCAATTGTTTCAAGACATTTTGGCAAGCCACTGGCAGCTTCTCAAGGAAACACTCCTTTAAATTTTAGCCCTTGCCACACAAAAGAGAATTAAGTTAAATAACTACTGAACAGTAGCGAGTGACCAAAGAGAGAAACTTCCAATTTCTTTAACAGATACAAAAAAAATAAAAAAATTACATGAGAATAAACATCAGCATTTCTCCATATGCAGTTACATAATGACAGAATCTTTGAAGTTCCAAAGACATTAATGACAATGTTTAATAGTCTTTGAGTTAAAACAATAAAATGAAAGTGGTGAGAGAAGTAAAACAATCCAAGTCACACACCAAAAGTCTGTGAATAAGCTCAGATTAGACAAGCAACATAACAATCTGTTGTTAACAAAATCCATTATGTTTTTGTCGTTGAAAACCTCAACTCTGCTCTATATATTACAACACAGAATACAAACAACACAAGAGGATGATCTAGAGAAAAGGTTGGACATTTAACACAAATATTGTCTACCCTAACAATCTGCTATTTCAAACAATAATACATTAGTCCTTTTTGAGGAAGGAACTTAATATCCACTTTTATTCAGGAACAACAATTTTCGTGTTAGGAAATCTTCTCATTGGGATATGTATGTCTGCCTTCAACAAATCCACCACTAGTCGCCGAAGAGACACACCTATTGATGAAAAACTACGTCAATAGATTATCCTGGTGCTGACATTTTGTTTATTTTGATAAAGAGGGTCAAAGAGGACTAAAAGAATAAAGCCAGGACATACCATTTAGACAGAATGTTGGTTGTTACAAGAATCCATTGCATCCTACTACTGAACATCCCCATCAATAGTTCCCTGATCTGCCAATTTCCCATGAAGCTATGCATAAGTCATATGTAGGCCAAACATTTTTTTTACCATGTAATATGATTTATGATTGTAAAAATAAGCAAAACGATGCTATCCAAGTAAGCTTATAACATTGTAGAAGAACAGTGTAAATAGAATGTCTCCATTTCGCCCATTTTATTATGGCATGCAAAAAATCAAATTTCTGATATTAATTTCTTTGGAAAAGGTAACATCATATTTTATTCGTTTTGAAAGAGCCTGACATTGGTGAATGGCATCACATTGAAGTCAATCATAGAATCTCAGCCTCTTTTGGGTTTAAACTAGAATAAACTTAACATCAGAGATTCAGAGCACGGTATGCAAGGATTCTTGTAACTTTAACCATTCATTAACGAACTTATCCTCTAGGATGAATATACTACTTGTCGATGGAGAGGGACCGAAAGTCACAAGAGTGGGTTAATATCCAAATCAAATTTCCAGCAACTCTATATGATGAAGTCAAATCAAAATTCTTGTGGTATAAGTAACAACAAAAGTTTTAGTATTTCAGTATGACCAAAAAAACAGCACTTACTCTCATGATAAGTTCCCCAGTAACAATTGTCAAATAATCAATTTCAATAAAGTGGTTGTAGAGAAAATGAATTACAAAAATTTCATAATCATAAACAGTGCAAGTGTGCAGCATACAGAACTATTCAACTAATAGATACAAATAGCATACCTCTAAGATTTGATTTGAAACCGCAACTAGTTAAATGCTTTGCAAGAGCTTCTCCAACATCCTTCTGCCAATTGGGTACAACCTTGGCTTCAGATGCAGGCCATATGATTGCTGTCTCAGTAGTGAGGTTTACACTAGCTGAAGAAACCTGTGGCTGTTCATGATGTGTTTTATTAGTTATATCATTGTGAATACAAAGTTTCTGCAAAAAAAGAAAATGCAAAAGTAATGCCTATTTCAAGCCATATTCTTTTCTCATCAATCTGATCTGATCCCATTCCTCTTTTCCTTTTAGTTTTATTAATGGTTCCTTTTGCCCTCATGAGTAAACTAGTAATTAGCAGAAGTTCACTACCTCACATGCACAAGAAAAGAGGAAGAACCTTGCTTCAAATTTTACAAAACATACCAACTTCTAAAAACTCAAGTAGCAGACGTATTTTACTAAACAAGCAATATTAACCAAATGAACTTCAACATCTCAAGCATTCAACTTCGTCTTCTCAAATTTGAAGAGGAAATAGAAACATGAAGAAAGGTAATAAGAAGAAGCACAAAATAAGACATTTTCACAATAAAGTAAAAATGCACCGAGAACTATGAAAACCTACTTGACTTTCCAAAATCCTCTTTACACTTGCTGCGCATCCTCCACATGTCATCCCCTGCAACGTCACAGATATAAAACTTTAAAAATGATAACAAAAGAAAATCAATATGAAGAGCTGAGCAGATGTATTCGGTTAAAAACTAATTAACTCAAAGAAAATCATTTTTCAGCTCAGTTACTAAACCACCAATCATAATTTTTTTGGAACCAATTTTCAAACAATTTTTTAAGCCACTGAAGGCTCTCAGTATCAGTATTAAGAAATATGGGAAATTTTAATTAAAGACACACACTCATTCCAAAGTTAGGAAAAAATTAAAAATTAAAATAAATCAACTTTTTTGGAGAAGAAAAAACTTTAATGGCTAGCAAGCATCAAAAAAAATACTGAAAAGCATAAGTAGTAGAAATAATTAAACTTAAGTAGAAACCTTACTGTAACATCAAGGATTATAACTTCGGAGCTTAAGGCAGAACCTTCCGTCGCGCCATTAGCCACAGCTCTCGGCTTCCCGTTGCCGCCATCCGCCGCGCCATCACCTCCACCTCCGCCACCACCCGCACCGCCATCAACGCCACCAAACCCTCCGCCGCCGGATGCATACGCCGAATACCTAGCGGAGACATTTAATCGATTCCGATGCGGCTCCTGCGTACACAATCCTCGCAGCAACGAGCCCGGACCGGATCGGGTCTCGAGGCAGAGCCTGAGTTGGAGGTGGGCGAGTTGAGGCGGTAGAGCGGTGGAGAAGCGGCGTTGGAGGTGTGCAATGAGAGGAGTGGAATGGGAAGTGCGAGACTTGGCGAGGAGCAAAATCGACATAGTAGAAGAACCGACTGAGAGAAATGGGGACTCCATTGCCGGTTTTCCCTCTCTCTGTGGATGTGTATGTGTGTGTGTAACGTGCAAGTATAGGAGTGGGTTTGCTACCGAGTTTTGTGTGGCTTTTTTGGACTGGTGGATATGCTGAGGGACGGAGAAGTGAAGACGACGAATTAAAAGCGTTAGTTGAGTAGCACTCTTCTTTCAACATCACTCTACTAAATTACCAATAGCGCTACCCCTTGTCAGTTGCCACTTGCCACACCGCTGTTTGTTCCCGGGACACACACGAATGGACTTAGGATTTTGCACTCCCCGTTTTATATGAGTTTAAGATTTAGAGTCTAGTTTTCAAATTTCACATTCAATCCACACCTACAAGTACCTATAAAACTTATTATTACCCTTTCCAATTTATTATATTTTAGTATACACTTTATTACTCTTCTCAATATAATATAATAATATAACATTAATCACTATTAAACATTAATTTGATATAAAGTTAAATTTCACCCCTACTCAGGTGGCATTTGCACTCTCTATTTTATAGATGAGAAGTGTTTTTTTTTAAGTTTCAAGACTCAACTTTTTCAAATTTTAAGTGATTTTCACTATTCATTAGAGTTCTAAAACATGCACTTAAATTCCAAAACAAACACATACATTTATTATTCATCAAGAATTTTAAAATTTTGAATTCTAAATCCTTGATTTTCTCCACACACTTTAATTCCAAAATAAACACAGCCTTGTATGTACAAGATGATCTAAAACAGCAGTAATTAATTTCAAATTATTTTTAATCAGAATGATTGAAAAATATATTAGTCTATGCTTTTGGGGTTTAGTCTTTTCGTATTTACTGACCAAAGTGAATCACGGATTCACGTGGTCCTCCTCCGTTTTCCAAGAGATACACGTTTTACATTTTAAGCTCTATTTGGTAGGTTTGAATACGGGTGTAACAGTGGTCAGCATAAAAATAGTGAGTTATTTGGTAGGCTTGAATACGGTCGTATTAATTTAAGCATGATTCGGTTTTAATGTGCCCGCCCCAGCACGTATTACGCTCGTTTCACTGTAGCCCCGCTGCGTAATTAATGTCTTCCCCCACCCAAGGTCTTCGGTGAAAGGGGCTTCTACAGTAACCTTTGTTGGTCGAATTTGCCCCTTCTCCACCCTTTTTGTATTTTATTTCTATATTATCTGCTTTTGTTCCCTCTTTTCTCTCGTAATGTTGTGGTTTGGCGAAAATTGAACGCGGCAACCCTAATTTTTGAAGCTCGACGACGGCGTTGTGAAGATAAATCTCGACGGCGGCGTCGGCGGCGTTGTATCAACCCTCATCTATCAAGGTATTGTATGGGCAACACACATGCGATGCATGTCAATTTCAAGGGTTCATGAGCTATGAATATGAAACTGGGAAACGAAGGGCATGCGATACTTGTGTATTTTTGTGTGATAGTTCGAAACTCTATTCGGCCATGAATTGTTGTAAACTTTCCCCAATTTTTGGCCATGAATTCCCAAAACTTTCCTCAATTTCTCGACTTTATTTGGCCATGAAATCGGCCATGAATTGTTGTACTTTATATGGGTTGTTGTAAAACTTTCCCCAAGTTTTACGGGTTCTTGAATTCAGCCATGAATTCAGCCAAAATTTATGGGTATTTATTCATAATATTTATGTATATGTATTGAATTCATAATAATTTTCCCAATTTTGCAATGGGTTCTTGAAGTTGAATTCGTAAGATTGGTGGCTTGTAATTCGGGCCATTAGTTATGGGTTCTTGAATTTGGGCAAATTTCATGGTTCTTGGTATATCACAGTGGTGGAATCCCAATTTTTTTGGTGTGGCTCATAAGGAAAAATTTGGGGTAATCTCTTTTTTTGTGGATATACATTATTTATGGGTGGTGATACCACATTGCTAAAATGTCAATCCCGTTTGTATATTGTTTAATTTCAATTTAATTTTGAAATGTGTGTTGTTCTAGCTCAATGATTTGTAATGTGTGTATTAATAGGAACAATTTGTAATGTGTGTTGTTATAGCTCAATCATTTTGGAGTGTGCATTGTTCTAGCTCAATGATTGTGGGTATACATTGTTAAAAGAATCAATGTGTAATGTGTGTTGTTCTAGCTCAATGATTTGTAATGTGTGTATTCATATTCAACAATTTGTTGTGTATAGTTCTAACTCAATCATTTTGAAGTGTGTGTTGTTCTAGCTCAATGGATGTGGATATACATTGTTAAAATGATCAATGTAATGTGTGTTGTTCTAGTTCAATGATTTGTAATGTGTGTTGTTCTAGCTCAATTATTTGTAATGTGTGTTGTTCTAGCTCAATGATTTATTTGCTTATATTTTGCTCTCCTTCGAGAATTCTTTAGCACGTGGACTAAAATGTTTGTTCGTTTGTTGGTTTAAATGTGGACTGAGTTGTGGACTCAATTGTGGAAGAAACAGTACAGGTTTGTACTTTGTTGTATAGGTTTGTTTTGTTGGTTTAAATGTGGACTCAATTATTTCACATCTTTTAGGGATTACTTTGTTGTATGAGGAGATCGTTAACCGGAAGGTATGTAGCCTTTCTCCTCCATAATCTATCTTACACATTTTATTAATTGTTATATCATTGTCTCGTGTATTTTTTATTGGTTGCAGGCAAATCCTACATTTCTACCCACTTCATAACCAAGCGATGTTGACACAAGCCATGAAGAAATTGTTGGTGATTTTGTTGATAGAACATTACAACGTCGGAGAAAAGTTGTGTGTCTTATTTCGCTCATTTGTTACTCCAAACACCGAATAGAAGAGTTAGGCGGCGTGATGACGTTAGGCCTTATGGCATGATTAATAGGTTACCGACCAAAAAGTCGTTTAGGTAGGTTGTGTGCGATGATGACGATTGCGTATGTTTGCAAACTTACGAATGGACGAAATACTTTTGCACGACTATGTTTATTCTTGAGGGATTTAGATGGTCTAAAAAAAGACGCGGTATGTGAGTGTCGAGGAACAAGTGTCCATGTTCTTATCTATCTTGAGTCATCATAAAAAGCAGAGTGTTATCTCGTTTGACTACATACGATCGAGTCAAACAGTGTCGCATTACATGAATCTAGTCCTAAAAGTTGTCCTAAAAAGCGCACTTTATTTATTCTTGGTTAAGCCTACTCTTGTTCTGTCGATTCAATCAATCCACGATGGAAATGGTTCAAGGTAATCATCTAACAATCAATGTTCTCATTAATTTTAATATACGTTGGTTAATAATTGTTGATGTAACATAGGGCTGCTTAGGTGCTCTAGACGGTACCCATATTGATGTTATGGTGGCACCTACTGAAAGGGGGAAATACAGATCTAGAAAGGGTCGTATATCCACCAATGTATTGGGGGTTTGTGATCTGAGAGATGCAATTTGTGTACTTTTCCCTTGATGGGATGGGAAGGTCAAATTGGCCGATGTTAGGGTTCTACGAGATGCCGTCACCCAACCCCACGGTTTGAAGGTCCCAAAGGGTATGACCAATATTTATTCGTTATCGTACCTGTAAATTTATATTTTTTTTATTATTCATAAATTTATTTGTTGGTTTGTATTTTGTTGCCATATGTAGGACAATATTATCTCTGTAACAATGGATATGCGAATGCAGATGGATTTCTTGCTCCCTATAGGGGATGTAGATACCATTTAAAAGAGTGGGGCCCAAATACCGACAGACCAAGCAATCACCAAGAACATTTCAACATGAGACACACTAGAAACACGAACGTGATGATAGGCGTGCATTTGGTGACTTAAAAAACGATTTGCAATTCTTAGGGCCCGACATTTTATCTATCAAGACCCAAATTGAATTATAATGACTTGTTTTTACGTTACACAACTTCATCCGTCGACAGATGACCGTTGACCCTATTGAGCAACAACTTGACGAAGATGACGACGATGACAGCGACGATGAGACTGAAGATATCATTGATACGGTTGAGTCGTCCCCGGAATTTAATCAGTGGAGGGACCAACTGTCCGCGGCCATGTATCAACAATGGAGAAATCCTACGTAGCCGAGAATTGCAAAATTTTATCATGTTGATTATTGTACTTGCTCTGATATTTTTAGGTTTTCTTATTGTCAAACATTGCTAGTTTTTTTGTTTGTTTGTTACCGGTGATAAGTAAATATTTGAGCATGTTAATTCGTATGAATCGACTCAGTGTGAATTCATGCAGTTTGATATGTCATACTTGGGGGTATTTATAAGCTAGTTGATTGGTATTCACAACTTGGGTGTTTTTCTTGTCGTTCTAGCTTTTTCGGTGTTTGATTGGTATTTTCAGTTTCAATGATGCATGCATGCTATTTTAGGATTTTCCAATTTCGTAGTGATTTCAGGGTACTCACAGTTATTATACTTCCAGTTCAATGAATGCCGTTTTTATTTTAATATGTTCAATTTTTAATTTATTAAATTATCCTTGACGCAACATGCATACAAATTTCAGACAGATGACAAATGTAGGCTTCAGTGTAGTTTTAGGCGTGGATACACAAACAAATTTCAGACAGGTGACAAATGTGGGCTTGAGTGTAGTTTTAGGTGTGGTTTGCCAGTCAACAAAATGTGAATTAAATAAACTTCATAATTACTAATACCAAAGCAGAACCAACAACATCTTACTAATACCAAAGTTCGACCAATAGTTTCAAGTTGTACATTCTGCATAGTTTAAATGGTGGGCTATGTATACTCTTTTAAATGTGGTTTCAAGTGGAGAGACACTAATTTGGCCGAAAAGAACGGTACAAGGGTTATGCACCCACATGAAATTCAACAGATGACATCATCTACTAATGTAATAATTATGATTCATACCAATGAGTACCAACTATAATGAAGAACTCAAAAATAAACTAAATATAACCTTGAATACCAAATTTTGTTAATACATACCATCAAACCAACGATAAAATCGTCCCTTGCAAATATCACACAATCAAAATAAGTTTAAGTTGTCCAACATAAAAGAAACTCTAAATTAAACAGAAATTCACAAAACAAGAGTTGTCACAGTTTACTCATTCACAAATAAACACAAAATGATCGGTATTCACCGAGTCCAAACATATCATGGTTGTTAATCAAAGTCCCCATTTAGCAAACGACGAACGTAGCATGGGCGAGCATGCTCGGGTAGTCCACTAAACAATTCCCAACGCTTCGTTGTTCTTCAACATGTTGTTAGAGGCATCAAGGTGTTCATCGAGAGTGAGTTCGGGAATGGTCTCAAGAATACTAAATACATCACTCCTCTTTCGCAAGTTGAATGTTTAGACCAGTGGGAACACGCTCAATGGGCTCAACATGATGATCAACTATAGAATGGACAATCTCTGCTAGCCGGTCATCAGAGGTCTTAAACAACACATCCAATCCATCAAGTAGTTCTCGCTGATATTCAAGAGGTACCTGTGACGTCCTTTTGTTACTGGATGACAGACCAGATTGTTGTTTAGACAGCTCAACAGAAGGAGAAGGAGCTTGACTTTCAACGTCCATATCGCAGTTTCCATCTTCAACCGGTGTATTTTTTCCTTCACCTTTTTGGCTTTTAGTGGCCTCTGCAGCAGCATCCTCGAAAATGAGGTCATTAACAGCATCCATGACTGTCTGACTTGAACCACCCGTTGCTCCATCATTACCAAACACCTCTAACCAGTCGTAGTAGAAAGGCCAAGGTTTGTACATCATACTAGCCACTGTTGGCTCCTTCTGAAAGAAATATAAAAAAAACTCAAAACGATGTAATGCAGCAAGGAAGTATATTTGAACGAAGTGTGTTTAGATAGATGCAAACCGCCAAAGCTTTATCCCAAGCAATGTCTGAGACATCAAGGATCTTAGTTTCAGTGTTAAACCCTCCTCTGGAATCCCCTAGAGCTACCTGGATGGCTTGATGGTGTCGTTTCCATGTTGTTATTTTGGAGTTAATGTGAGGGTTAGCTCGGAGATCAGTTCCAGGCAGGTTCTCACGAAGTTTCTCCTCCAATTTCTGCAGGTACCCAGGCCTAAAGCCATTCTCACTCTTCCACCCTCCTGATGCAATTAGTTCCTTGAACAACCCCATAAGAATAGCTTCCTCGTTCTCTTTCCATTTCCTACGGTTGTTGAGTCCTTTGGGCTTTTTCACTCTGGTAATTGGAACTGTGTTGTTCGGGTTATCCATTATAAATGTGAATAAAAAATGACAAGTATCAATGCATGCTTAAATAACAAAAATAAATTCAATCAAGACAAAAGCACCACATTACAGATCTGAAAACAGTTGTATGTTGAAGATGAAAAAATAACATCTAAAACCACAACTAAAACCACATTTTAGCCTACAATTTAAAAAACAACAACAAAAATCTTGAAAACGATGCATATTCATTATTCAACAAACCATACACAACACAAGTCCTACATACTATATTACATGGCAACACAAAAACACAATTGTAAATTTCATACAAACTGTTATACAACCAAAAAATATACATGTAGAGGAATGGTGTCATACAAAATTCATTCCCATAACATGAGGAATGGTGTCATACAATCTTCATACATAGGTAGATGAATGGTGGGTGTCATACATCTCACACAATAATACAAATTTCATACGTAATTCGACCAAAATTTCCTTTTCCAAAACAAAAGGTTGTCATAAATTGCATTTCACACATCAAACCCGCATCACCATTACATAAATTCACAAAGAAACAGTATTTTGGAAATTAGATGAAGAAATGGAAATGGAGATTCGATGTTCTTACCCGGATGTTGTCGGCAGTCGATATGGGTGCCAAGATGGAGGAGAAGACACGACTTTAGTAGATTACTATGGGTTTCGAATGGAAATCGCAAAAGAGAAGCAACAATCGGCCAAGATGGATGCTTAAATCGCTGACATTGAAGAAAACCCTAGAAAATCGCCGTGTTTGTTGAAGATGAAGTGGGCTTGAATGAACAGTGAAGCGCAGGTTTTATACACGTTTTTAGAACAGTGAAGCCAATTTTATTTTATATTTTAGAACAAGGGGTAATTTAGTATTTTCCTGAAAATATTCAATTTTATACAAGTTTATTACTCCCTACCAAGTGTCATACTAATTTTATATAGATTTATTACCCACTTACCAAGTGAAATACTAATTTTATGTTGTCACTCATATTACGTCGTATCAAACGACATAATCCTACCCACCCATATTATATTATACCAAATGGAGCCTTAATGCATAAATACTAGTCATAGGGATTATGCAAAGTTGCAACTAACTATACTTATGTTAATTTATATAGTAAAGTTTCCAATAGAAAACTGTAATTATCATTTCAAAATGTGTCGTGAATAATTTTTGTTTTTTGTATAATAGTTCACTAAAGTACATGAGAGAGTACTAATAAGCGCTTCTATATTTTTACTTTTATTAGAATTAAATTTTATATTCGATACATTCAATTAGCAGTCCTCTATAAAAATCAATATTTTTATGCAACTAGAAATATAGATAATAACATTTACAAATAGGCAAAAGTCTTCAATGTAAATAAATTGGACGTTTAAAAAAAAATCAAATGTTTTAAAATTTTATATTTTATAATCAGAACACGTATGCTAGCTGGTTAATCGACTCCACATCAATAAAATTAATATGATAAAATCAGTTTAATTTCTTATATAAAATGACCACCAACCCTATTTTGGGGTTGGTAAGGTCTCATATACACCAGATGCACGGATTTAGAATCCGTGCACTCGCCTCTATCCTACCCAATTTATTTAAATTTGTGTTATAATTTTTTTTCTTTTTTCAATTTCGGTTTTGTTTTAACTTTAATTTAAATGTTAGAGTTTTTTTTTAAATACCCAACCCGACCCGAAACCCGCCCCGAGTGGTTCATGGTTCACCCGACCCAAATGATTCATATGTAATTTAGGGTTCACTATTTATTTAGGGTTAGGGTGTAGAAAGTCTAATTAATTTAAATTAGTAAGACTTGGTGCATGTAAGACCCACTCTTTGGGGTTTTGTGCTTTAGAAATTAGAATAATCTCCTCCGTCACGATTTTGATTATCCCTTTTCATAATAAATAGTCGTCCTAATTTTGTTTATCTATTTCCAAATAAGACAATAAAACAACATTCAATACTATTTAATATTATTATTTCTCTCCACCAAACTCACTTGGTGAACGATGGTATGATATGATTTTGTGGAAGCTCCCTCACGTGGCAATAATTGTATGATACTGCAGTTTTCACTTACTCCATACGCCTCACCAAACAGATTAGATGTATGGTGGTAGGTGGACACATGAGCTGCTTGTCCATTTATAATTTATTTATGATAAAAACTCGTATCATACGATTTCATGTATAAGATGGAGTACAATTTAATATAATTGACACTTTTTCATTTTAAAGTATTAAAACGTCAATGCTCAAATTATACTCTGTCTCATCGTGAGACGATCTAACGTAAGAGTGCCTCTTTATTTATTTATTCTACCTCGTGGCCAGTTACAATGCAAATTTTGATATTTATCGATTAATTTAGTATTTTGTTAAAATTAGTAAGTGGTATTTGTAGTTGATTATATTTAGGATCCAATTTGGGGTTAGTCGTGTTATTGTCGGGATAGATGTTAAATTTTGTACGCATTCAGATACATCATGCACTCATAATGCATTTTAGAATCATACAACTTGTTATGCTGAAAGATGCAATTTGTTTATACTGAACCGTGTAACTATTAATATGAAAAAATAGTTGTCAGTTAAGTGTAAACAAGTTACATTTTCAGTATAACAAATTACATGATTCTAAAATACATTATGAGTACCTAAATGTACATGAGACCCACTCAAGACCATATTAAGGAATCTACATTTCAGAACTATATTATGCATGCTAGGCGGGAATTAGATCATCTGTTTTATAATTGGTGTTCAACTTTATATTTCATAATATAGATGAATGACACGTTAAATTATAAAGAATATTCAACAAATCATCATATTTTAAATTCATGTATTAAAGATTCAGCAGATTATAACATCAATAGAATACAAACAGTAAAATATGAGAATCAAATCGTGCTAAGCGTCTTACATCGAGCCAAGCTGTTATTTTCTATTGTTTTTGTTAATTTTATTGTCAATATTGTGGCAATAATTTTTCTTTTTCTTTTTTAAAAATTTTCAATTTTAACTTATACTCTTCATTTTTCTAAATTAAATTTGGCACATATTATTATACATATACTTTCAACTTGGGTTGAAAACATCCTCAATTCAAATTTCGAAGACAGGTGTCCAACGTGGACTGCTACGATATCGGTTGAGTAAGCATAAAAACGTGACAAGTGATCAATTTTAACTCGTACTTTTCACTTTTTAACAAATTCTAACATATATTATCTTGGTCTAATCAATATTTTTTTCCCCATACTTTCTTCTTCCTAACAAATATATTACATACATTTTAGGGTTATTTTTTTTATTTGTCCATCCATCAAAAGTGCGTTCATTCTCTTTATGAGCACAATCACTTTATTTTTACCCTCCAATCATCACTTAATTACTCAAATTATATATTACTTATAAAAAACTACTTTATTAATAAATAATCCCCACTATTATTTACTTAATCTACTTTATCTATTTGTTCTTAAAACTTGTGTCCAAAAAATTAAGCACAGTTTTAGTAATTTTTAATAATGTAGTACAATGTCTGATTCCGCTGGTTCAAGCCCAATATGAATATCCGGACCAAAACTCCAACTGCCCACTCAATACCAATTAACCGAAATTTAAAAACACGTATGGAATTGAAACAAGTAAAAAAGTGGTGAATTTACACAAAATGGTGAAGGTCACAAATAAATTAAAATTTGACCTAAAGATGGTGAGCCAATATAGAATTGACCATACCATTTTACCCCTCGATCTTAATCGGATCCACCCGAGTGGTCGAAAATTGAGCAGTGCAGAGAAGCGCGAGTACGAGAGCCACTATACCATCGGGTGTAGGAAGAGCCGAGGTTGGGCCAGTCGGAGACGGAGCAGTGGGTGAAGTGGTGGAGCCAAAGGGACAAAACCGTTTCCTGCTCCTCTGCATCCAACGTCCCGATCATCTCTTCCAATATATTCTCCAGCCCCGCCCTCTCCGCCATGGTTAAAATCGGTGCATCCGTGCCATTGTTGGCTCGACACAACAATGGCAGCCATGACATTAGCATTCTCAGCTTCATCTGTCTAATATATAGAGTCCTTATTTCATCTTGCACTTCTTCTTCCTGGCCTGTGCCTTTCGCTTGCTTGATCAAGAATGCTACAAAGAAGATAATGTATAGTAAATTTTAAGAAGTAACAACTCGTATCAATATTAACACACTAATAAGTGAGACACTCTTTTCTCAGTATCATTGTTATTTGATATGCATACAGAGTGAGAGTGTCCAGTGATTTTTAAACAGTAAATATGTCATGAGCATGAAATATGAAAAATGGATGATCTGTTATATTCTTAAGGGCTTGACCCATTTCATTTGTAGTGGGTTTTGAGATTTAATTATGGGCTTAAAATTTAATTGTAATAGTCTTGGGTTTTGGGATTTAATTGTGGGCTTGAAATTGATTGTAATAGTTTTGGGATTTAAATAGGAAAATCTGCAGAGTAATGGAACAAGCAAGAATTACTGCCATCTTCTACCTCTCAATTCTCTCTCTATTTTTCTCACTCTCTCTCTCATCTTATTTCTGAAACTCTTTTTCTCATATCTGTATCTTTTTCCCTATCTTACTAAATTTATCTCTAATTCCAGAAATACAACAAAATCATGAATTATAATTGCACTAGTGATGGGATCACTACAATTGGTACCAGTGCGGTCAATTCTGAGAAAATTTGTTTAACGGAGCTTGAAGATGGCCAGAAAAGACTAGAGCGATTATTCTACACTCTATCACAAAATAGGGAAGCTAGGGAAATCAAATTACAACAACAAATTTCTGAATTCAGTGATGGATGGAAAGATAAAATGGAGGTAATATCTGAAAAAATGGAGCATATCGCCAATACCTTGGCCAATATGCAGTTACAGTTGTTAAATGATAACAACGAGAAATTAAGGTTGGATGAAGAATCAATTAGTGATGCCAGGGAGGAGCTCAACATCAAATCTCAACAAATTTCAGAGCCGATTCTAGGTCAGATTGAGAAAGGTATTATAGATATTGTGGTGGATTTGAAAATCAATTGGACAAGTTGCGACGACTCAATTGATTTGGAGGGTGCTATTGCTCAAACCCCTGAGATTAACGCAATCCCTGAGGAAATTGACGCAGTCTCGAATATTCTTCAAGGTAAGCTGATTACGGTTAACTACGACAAGAACCAGGTTGATTTGTTCTGCGATTTCAACTACACCGATGATATTGTGAAAGGTTGTGTGGAATCGTTGGATATTGCAAAGAAGAGTACAAGTTCGGGTGTGAAGAAATGGGCTCTGACTCATTACCAAATCTTCAATCTGGGTGGCACTTCTCATGTAACGTTACCACAAATGGTGGAGATTTTCGAGAAGCAATTGAAAGTGGAGACGAGGATGAAAGCTGAGGTAAGTGTATTGCTTCCCTCTTCTGAATTCATTGGTGATGAATATTGGCCTCCCCCTATGATTTCACCATTTTTCCCCTATGGTTTCCCCTGTCTGTGTTTGGCTTATCATGATGACCCTTCTATTGATGTTGTTAATAAGGATAAGAAAATACATAAGAGGGTTAGTAGTACAATTGGTATTGGTAGTATGAAGAGTTTTGTTGTCGTTAAGTATAACCCAGATTTGACTTTGTTATTAGCATCCAACATTATTATATCTACTTCAGAGAAATGGGATAGTATTAGTCGTAATTGGCATGCTCTATTTTATGCTAAGGATGTTGGGATAACTATACTGGGTAAGATTCATGGTGCGGATCATTGTTGCATTGGAACACCTATTTATTTTACTGACCTGCAATGGATAGTCATGTCATATATTGCAACCATAGTTGGTTTACACCTGGTTCGCCTCATTCATGAGACAACAACTACTGCCTTAGCTTATGAAATTTATAAGGCTGATCTACCTGAAAATGAAGCAATGAATGTTGTTTGTTTTGATGTTTGCAATGCTATTGTGCTAGCATGTATTGATGCCTTTAAGAAAAGACATCTAAAAGGAATGAGTCATGGTGTTGGTGGTTCTAAGATGGAAACAGAACTCGGTAAATACCGTTTGATGAAGCAGAGCAAAAACATGAAGAAGAATGAAGCTAGTGATGTAAGGTACGTGAATCACGACAGTGGGGCTATGATTCCTGATCTAGGAAGTGTGCTAATGAAACGTTCTTCAAAGAAAGATGCTGGTAATGGTTCTGGTCTAGATAAATATTTGGTGATACGGTTGACAAGGTATGAAAGGGAAGTCCAAGAAGTTACTCAAAACTTCATGCTTAAGGGCTTGCGAGAGAAGTTACAATCAATTAGCAAATATGAACTTATTTGTTTCAATTCACAGGCCTCGAGGACAAGGCTTGCTCAAGGAGGGACAAACCATAACATTGTTTCCTGGAAACATTGTTTCTTTTCAACGACAAGCCAGAATGAGCTCTCCTTTGATTTAGTTATGGAGTATGTTCGAGAAAGCATGTATAACATTCAGAAGCATTATAGTGGCAATCGGAAAATGTCACTTATCTACATGACACTCTATACTTACCAGATTTACAGTGGTGTGGCTTGCATGCATTCTATAGTTGGAGTTTGTCACATAGGGTTTAAGCCTCAAAATGTTTTGGTTAACCTTGTTACTCAACAGGTGAAAATAGGTTATTTTGGAATTGCAAAAGTATTAATGAGAGATGAAAAAAAAAGAAAATTTACTCATTGGATTCGGGACTTGCCATGTCTGTTAGAAGAGGTAGACTCTGTCCAAAAAGGGATAAACACACTTCTCTCACTTGAAGAAACTTACGCTGATATCAATCCAGTGCATATTTCCAAGAATCCGAAAAGTGCATTCATCTTAGTAATGAGAAGTTGTAATAATATGTGCTCAGTTTGAATTGTTCTTTTCACAAAAGGGCGAGAGATATTGTTTCTTGATAGTTTCATGGTTCAACAATTTTATGGAACTCAAAATGAGGGGGTTTGGTGCAAGCAAAAGCTCGGTGTAAATGTCATTCTTGCTGTGTCCCCGGTTTTCTGCAAAGTTGGAGTTGTTGTCCTTCATATTCATTGGTGTAAGCACATTGCCAACCTTGCTAAAGACGAGAAGCTTGTGCTTCCTGTTCCTTCTTATAATGTCATTGATGATGGACCATACACTGGAAACAATCTGCCTATGCAGGTATTCATGGTTTTTCCTGTTAGAGCTTCTTTTTGCAAGGAGGCTATGAAGATAGGTGTGGAGGTATATCCTCATTTGAAGGCTGTTATTAATAAGAAATATGGTCGAGATGCCTCCAATGTTGGAAGAATTCTCGTCTTAGATCTTTGGGGACAAGGATCTCAAAAACGGGCGAGTATTGTCATGAGCATGAAATATGAAAAATGGATGATCTGTTATATTCTTAAGGGCTTGGCCCATTTCATTTATAGTGGGCTTTGAGATTTAATTATGAGCTTAAAATTTAATTGTAATAGTCTTGGGTTTTGGGATTTAATTGTGGGCTTGAAATTGATTGTAATAGTTTTGGAATTTAAATAGGAAAATCAGCAGAGTAATGGAACAAGCAAGAATTACTGCCATCTTCTACCTCTCAATTCTCTCTCTATTTTTCTCACTCTCTCTCATCTTATTTCTGAAACTCTTTTTCTCATATCTGTATCTTTTTCCCTATCTTACTAAATTTATCTTTAATTCCAGAAAATACAACAAAATCATGAATTATAATTGCACTAGTGATGGGATCACTACAAAATACTTCGTATATATAACAGTGGAGTTGGTATATAGTGAAATTTGTTCATGGTAAAATTGATTCATTTTTTACAGACATAACCCTTCAATTATCATGACTACACCCTTTAATAATATAACTCATACTCTTTAGTTATCATGACTATACAATCTATTGTAATATAAGTTACACCCTTCACTTTTATGAGTAACACTCTTTTATACTAAAAAGTCATATTCTTCAGTTATCACGGCTATACCTTTATTAATACAAGTCACATTCCTTAACCAGTTCGGTAAAACTTTTTCACCCCCTACTTTGTCATAACAAGTGACACTTCTAGTACCAGTCCAAAACATACACATAAAGATTAAGTCAAACCAATAGTAATTTTTACCTGAAACCTTGACTAACGAGCACTGGAGCCGCGGCTCAGCCGATAAGGCAAGCCAAGCCAAATTCGAAGCCGAAGCCCACTTACAAACAGCTTCTTCACCACAACCGCACGCCGCCATCTTCTGCGCCAGCCACAGCAGCTCCGCCGCCACTTTTTCAGCCGAGCACCCCGACTTGCTAACATCGCTCCTAGAGACGGCCATGGCGTACCGCCAAGCCACGCCACCGTAATACATAATCATCCTTATCAAACGGCTCGCCCTGCAGTAGATATAATCGCACTCCATGGCCCCAGCACCGGCGCCAAACCCCCGCCCCTGATCCACCACGGCGGCCTCAAGTTCGATTAGCGACCTCGCAAAAGCCTTCGACAGCACGGCGCGGTTAATTTCCGTCAAGGTTTGATTACCCTCGAGTAAATTCTCATCGATTAGCTTCTCAATTAGGGATCGAACCACTTCATATTTTCTCGAACTCACGGGGATATCGTTCATAATCTGAAATAGCTGGGACAGAGCCCTAGAAACACCGGAATCGCCAACGCCGCCGATTGACGCCGGGTATTTATCATTTTTTGATGAATTGAAAGGGAATTTGGGGGTTTCCGGAAAATTAGGAGTTAAAGAGGAGAAGAAATAAGGCAGAAGGCTGAGAAAGATGAGATAAGCGGAAACGATAAAAGAACGGAGGCGATGAAGAATCTGAAATTTCTGGGAGAAGAAAAAGAGGAATTTGTCTGCGTGGACGAAAGTCCATGTTAGCAGATTCCTGATTACCAGAGGAGCTATGGTTGAAATTGAGTTATCCATAATTCCATATCAGATGAACCTTGCCCTCTTTTTATTCCCTTTTTAAGAAGAAGTAATCACACATTAATATTACGTTTTAAATATTTTATTAGGCTTTTATTTATTTAGAAATTTATGGATTATGGGCCTGTTTCGGCTGCGTTTATTTTGAAACTCACACGGATGAACTTAGGACTTTGCTCTCCCCATCTCATACGAGTTTGAAATTTAGAATTTAATTTTCAAATCCCACATTAAATTCATACCTACAAATACCTATAAAATCTATCATTATTCTTTCCAATACATCACACTTTAAAACTATTCTTAATATAATATAATAATACAATATCAACATTGATTTAACATAAAGTTAAATCTCATCATACTCAAATCTCAAAACAAACACATACATTTACTATTCATCAAGAATTCTAAATCCCTGAATTTTAAAATCTTAACTTGTTCCGCACACTTAAATCCCAAAACAAACGCACCCTAACTGTTGCACTAAATTTTAATATTTATATTCAGTTTGCTTAGGAGGCAGATATTTTCATTTAAAAAAAAAATCTGGAATTCTCCCATATATCGTGTTCTTTACGTTTCTGCTTGCAACATATTTCCTTTTATTTTCTTGTGCATTGGGTGTTGCATGCATATAATATGAGCATACTTGCATGAGCTGATTTCACAATAATACAAAATAGTATAATTTATATATTAACATTTTAATATCTTGGAAGAATTAATAATTTATTTGTTCTAAATTATACCCCATCTAAAGAATAAAAATGTTTCATATATGAGTTTTTTGTCATATAATATCTATGGCCCGAAAGAACGGGAAAAAGAGAAAAAAATATAATGTTGTTAGAGCATTCCCAATGGAAAAGCAAATCATTGGGAATTGCAAATTTAAGTAGAAATACTCTTCCAATGGAGAGGCAAATCAATAGGCAAATTTGATGGATGTGAACAATGTATGACAATTTAGCCGAAACACTGTTCACCCGGCAACTCTTTTTTCTTTTCTTTTTTTGGTTTTGTTTTAATTTATTAGGTCTTTTTTTTTTAATAATGTCTTTTGTTTTTGAGTGAATAAAATAATGTATTAATTTAATAGAAACACAATTTGTAACTAATTGAAATATAATAACACAACATTAAATAAAATACCAAATATTAAATTACAAAATACAATAATACAATGCTAGCTCTTCTTAAAATATACCCCCTCCATCCCAATCATAATGGTAAAGTACCTCATATTTTCGTCTCAATCATAATGGTAAAGTTACTTACACACTTTATTACTTTATCACTTTATCATATAAAATATTAATAAACAACACTTTCTACCCCCAATTACTCATCTCTTTATCACTTTATCATATAAAATACTAAATAAACTACTCTTCCTACCCCACCACTTTATCACTTTATCATCATTCCACTAAATCCTTATAAACAGTAAAAATGTCATTATGATTGGGACGGAGGGAGTATAATACAATATTAGATAATAGAACCATTGTGCTTTAATTTTTTTATTAAATATATAATATTTAAATTGTCTGTAATTTTTAAAGATTTAAATGTAAATATCAAATTATAAATTTGATAATAGACAAATATTAGATAAAATAAAATGTAAGTTGAATAAAATTAAGAATATTTAAGAGAATATTTCCTTTGAGTTAAAATTTGAGTGTTATGGTTGAGAGTGATTTTATTGTTAAAATCAAATTTGAAAACAAATTGGATGAGTTGGTGGCAAATTTACCTCGCCAAGGAATTCTTATTTTGCAACTTTTGAACTATATTTTTTTCCTCGGTGTCGTAGAATTTTGGGACTATGTGACATTTCAAAAAATATAATACCATATTATGTGACAGGAGATCTGAAATTATAGTAATTAAGTCACAAAATAGATGTGGGAGGTTTAGACCAAAGAATTGGGAGAACGTTTTTTAGGGGCAGCTGTTTCTTGGTTTTTTAGCCGCTCAACAATATGTTCCGTGACATTATCTGCATATCCAAAATGTTTAAATCTTGTATATATCCAGATATAACGTACATTTATAGTGAATTTAGAAACATGTAACTTGTTATATTGAAAGATACAATGTATTTATACTGAACCGTGCAATTATTAATATGAAAAAATAATTGCACGGTTAAGTGTAAACAAATTGCATCTTAGTATAACAAGTTGCATATTTTTTAAATTCAATATGAGTGCACGTGGATGGACATGAGATTCGCTCATCTAAAAATATTACTAAGTAAATTTGTTAAAAAGAAATTAATATATATTTCAAATACTTTTATATTATAAACCATTTTAATCTTTTACACATAAACTACCATAATGATTGTACCAAAAAAACTATAGTTGTAACTCTTTTTTAAGGGTGGGTCTCATGTACAGTCAGGTAAGTACAATTAATTTACATTGAACCGTGCAATTATTTTTTCACATTAATAGTCACACGATTCAGTGTAAATAAATTACACTTTTCGATATAAAAAATCGTATGATTCTAAAATGTACTAAGAATGCATAGTGCACTTGGGTGATACAAGACCTAGCCTATTTTTAATTAGATAAAAGGAAATCAAAAGAATTCTCTATTAATTCAAATGAATTTTGAGAACAACGAAATTAACTCTATGCACATGGGACTGAATAATTTTATCTTCTAGCATCAAATAATTTAACTATTATAATATATAGCCGGGCAATACATTAAAATAATATAAGCATATTAATAAATATTTATGGGCAAATACTTTTTTTTTAAAGTTATGAGCAAATACTTGTGTACACCTTTTGCACAAATTGCAATTGGATTTAAGATTTTTTTTTTAATTACAAAAACTCATATAAGACGGTCTCATGTATGAAACAGGGTACAACTTAACACAAATCATACCCATCCCTTCCAAAGTGTTAAAGTGACAATGCACAACTTATGCTTCGTCTCACCCATCAGACCGTCTCAAGCAAGTGTGTCTCTTGCTTTTTTATTATATTTAAAATTTCGAACAAGACCCAAACCCAACCAGAGCCCGTCCGACCCGACCCAGACCCGAATGATTCATGGTTAAGGGTTTGTGATCGGGTTTATTGTTCATGGTTCGGTTTTGGGTTCATGGTTCAGAGTTCAGAATTCAGGGTTATGGTTCAAAGTTCGGGTTCAAGGATCATGGTTTATGGTGTAATTTATTGTATCAAAATCAAAATTTAATAATTAAAAGGAAAAAATTAAAAATTATATAAATTATAGAACAAAAATTAAAATTTTAAAGTGAACAATACCAAAATCAAAAAAAGTACAAAGGTATAAAAAGAAAAAAATAAAAATCATTTTCCCTGCTTATTAATACAAGTTATCCACAGAAGTAACATTTTTGGCTTAAGGAGCTTCTCCTTTTATTTTTTGGTTGGTCTCCCATGAATCATGTCTATGCTATGAATTTGGATTATTTGATCTATTTCATTTATTTTCAACACATTTTTCTAATCCACTAAACTTGACCCGCATTATACTCTGGGTAGAGTTAAATGTCATGAATTATAAACAAAGTTCATAGCATAAACCAAGTCTATACAAGTTTTTATCTTATTTTTTCTAGGAGTAAATCTTATTTTAATTTTGAAGAAAAAACATATTTGACTGTATAATTTTTCTCAAGTTTTCTTTAATTGGGTTTCCACATTTTAATTTGTAGGTTTTTTTTTCTTTTATTTTGATTAGAAAATTGTAATTATTATTTAGAATATTTATTGACTATATTGAGTAAATCCAGTCCTTGTACGTATAATAATTCGCAAATTACATAACTAATAGGTTAAAAATTAATGATTAACTAAGTAATAGATACAAAATAGATTACATGTATTTTCAAAATTACATAAAAAGGTGAAGATATATATACGCATATATAATAATTTTGTATTGCATAATTGTACTTATCAATTAATTTTCCATAAAAAATATACCACCAACCCCATTTATGGGTTTTGTGCTTTGAAAATATCGTATGATTTTGTGGAAGCGCCCCACCGGCTAACGTGACAATAATTGTATGGTGGTGTGCTGATTTATTTATTCTACTTCATCACAAAATACAATGCAGATTTTTATAATATTCAAAGATTGTTTGCAAAATCTCCAATCTCGAGAGATTTTTTTTTTAGGTTTTTTTATTTAAATGAGTAGTAAGCTGTATTTGTAATTTATTATAAATCACTTTTTGAACTTAGTGTTTTCATCGTTACCTATTTATTACCTGTCTTTTTACCGAATTCCCAAAAAAACCTTGAGAGAAGTTGTATGCCTTCAACGTAATTTTCTTTTGGGGGTGGTGAGAGATCGAAAAAGATTCCATGGGTAAAATGGAATACTATTTGCAAATCTAAACTTTTGGGGGGTCTGGGGATAAGAGATCTTGAGTCTTTTAATATGACATTGTTAGGAAAGTGAATGTGGAGGTTTATGAGTGAAGAGGAGTCTCTGGGTGAAGGTCATAGAGTCCAACTATGGGAATATTCGGGGGAGGGGGGGGAGGGGGATGGGGGGGTTACGAGTCTGCGTCTCGAGAAAGGTTAGGTAGAATGTCAGGATGGTGGAGAGAGATAGTAAAAATTATGATCGGGCCAGAGGGGGTTGGTTTAATAGGGGGCTGGTGCAGGTGGTGGGACATGGGGGAAAAAAACGTCTTTTTGGATGGATGTGTGGGTTGGGGATGAGCCACTTAGGTTGAAATTTGTTGATTTGTATGAGGTGAGCTTAGTGAAAGAGGGAAGGGTGGGCTCTATGGGAGTGTGGAATTGAGAATATTGAGTTTGAGATTGGAAATGGAGTCGTCACTTGATTAATTCTGAATTGAATGTGTTAAGCTCTCTTATCTCTTTGTTAAACAGGTTTACACCAAAGCCCGGAGTGTTGGATAAGTGGAAGTGGAATTCATCTTCAAGTGGCAGGTACATCACCAAGGAAGCCTACGACTCTATTATGGCTAGGCATGCAGAGGATCACCTACCCGACAACTTGGAAACTGGATTCAGAATCATTTGGGACAAGTTTGCACCACTCAAAGTTGTGGGCCACGCATGGAGGCTACTATGGAATCGTCTACCAACAAAAGACAACCTTGTGCGACGAAAGATTCTACAACAAAATGATGATCTAAGGTGTGTCTTTTGCTCGTCTGAGGAGGAAAATGTCCAACATGTGTTCTTCGAGTGTTCCATATCCTACTCAATTCGGATGGAGATTATGAAGTGGCTCAACATCACTACAGCCCTAGATTCAAGTGTTGCCTCAAGTCTCTCCTCCTTTGTGTATGGCTTCAGAGGGAAACGAGGTAAACTCATAGCAACTTGTCTTTGGCTAGGCGCAGTGTGGTTAGGAATCTGGTGTTCTCTAATACCAAGTTTATTGAACAGTTCAAGGCGAGAACTTGGAGTTGGTTCTTTGTAAAAGATAAGGCGACTACTAGATTTTCTTTTAGTGATTGGATCTCAAATCCTAGAATGATAATTGAGTGTACTTTGTAAATAATTAAATAATACCTGGGTGTTTTTACCCATATTATTCTCTATTCATCACTGCATTTCTCGATTTATTGTTTCATCGTTGAATTTGAGGACTCAAAGTTATTACCCATAGAATCATGGTCGGAGGCGAACCCTACAATCTAGGGTTCCGAAACGGTATGGCGTTCTCCCAATTTCGTACTTCAAATTACTCTTCTTAGCTTCCGGAATATCATGAATTCGGCTTGTTTCAGTTACAGAATAAGTTTAATTCAATTTTCTAGTTTTAATTTGCGGTGATGCAACGGAAAATGTTAGTAGTATACTGTTGATAGCCAGAAATGTTAGTAGATGATGAGACTGTGTGTGTGGGTCTGGGATTTGAAGTTATCCACAGTGAACTAAATATATGAGCTGAAATTTAGATCAAGTAATTGAAGTTATTTTATGGCGGGAATTGGGTTTCACATATATAGGGTTTTAGCTCAACACAGTTTGATCACCGCTAGAAATGAGAATATTTACTGCCTAATATTTCTTTCTTGAATCAAGATTTAGTGTTTCACATTTTCTTTGAGAGGTGTTTGTTTTTTTAGTAATTCGTGATAACGAAGTTGCATCACATTTCTTGGCACTTGAAGGAAAAGTTTGGACCAAAACCTTCTCTCTACCCACTTCTTTCTACCAAGTAAAAGAAGGACTGGACCATACGAAATCCAATTTCAGGGATTTTTATTTATATTAATCAAGATTATTAGGCTATTAACAAACAGATATCATAAATTTTCATTTTGCTGAGTTGAACAATATAAAATTGTTCTAAAACTTTTGTACACTCATAAGAGAAACTTTCTGATTACATGCAATAGGATGATGTTTGGTGTTTCTAAACCCTGACAATACATGCAGAAGCTTTGGTAATCTTTTAGGTAGAGAACTAAATTGCTAACAAAATCTTGAGGTGAGCATTTCCTATCGAAGTAAAAAATATATTGTATATATTATAGCACCCTTGATGTATCATTTGCTGGTTAAGACATTTTAAATTTTAATCACTTTTTCTTTCTTTTACCTTAGGTAGCTTGCCTGTGGTTGCTGCCAGTTTATGTGATTTATATAAAAATGGTTCTGTGAATACCTTTCATCCTCTCGCTTGATTATTCGTTTTTTTCATCTATCATTCAGTTGGCCAATATAAAAGTTTTTGTAACAGTATCTAGTCCCACATTAATTTTAACATGCGTGTCAAAGATTTTCACTCATTTACAAATCTCAGTTAGGACTTCAACGTTGTATGTTGTTTGTTTGTGTGTGTGTGTGTTTCAGAAGAAGAATATGTTGTTTCTCTATGCAGAAAGGATGAAGCGTATCTTAGTAGAAGCTCAAGATCACTGGCTGGAATATGATGACGTTATTGAAATTCTTAAAAACTATCAAAATGCTGATATTTCTGCTGAGCATCCAAATAAGCCAGCCAGTAAGTCCTTCCATTTAGTCAATGCATATGTCCATTTACTAGTGATATTTAAGTTGCTTGAGTGTGAAAAATAAGTTTATTCTGGCCAGTTTCATTACTATGTAGCTAAAAAACAACATTAAATCCATTTAATAGCTAAGGAAAACCATCCTGAGACTACAAACTCCATGAATAAGAGGAGCTTGGGGCTCTCCCTTCTAAACATTGAAAGAAAAATATTACCACAAAAGGTTGACTTGAGTGCATATTCTAAAATTTGTCACTTTCAAACTCAATTTTCGTTTTGTTTTCATACAAGAAAGGTTTTAAAATGTAGAAATGCCTTGCCATTGTATCTTTATTATATTTCTAGTATTTGATTTTTTTGAAGTCTTGGTTGTGTATTCTTGTAAACGTACCCAATTCTCCAGTTTCTAAATCTATTTTGAAGTTTGCAAAGATAAGATATAATCATCTCCAATCTACATAGTCTATAGAAGATTCTGTTATTATATATTTATTAGTTCTTGCACCCGCCATCTCAACTCACGGCATTTGTTACCCAAAATTTGTTCCTAACCAAATGAGATGTCAAAGTTCTAACAGTGTGTGGGTAAAGGCAACAGATCAGAGCTTAGTTTGGACTCAGTAAACGAATTGCCTCAATACAGTTAAAATTTGGATCACATGTGGCGTTACTACACAAGTGAAAAATGCATGGTAATCTGTGGCTATGCCGCTTTGGTTCTTGAAAAATTTAATGTAAATAGTTTTAGTTTTAATTGGCTGATCTCTCTGTTAATCCTCGTTTGAGATGAAAGTCAGTAACTGTTGAACTTTATTTAATCTTTTGACTTAAAAAGGAGATGAAGAAGTGTCATTCCGATGAAGGAATAGAGTCCAGGAATATTATGAGGATGAGTCTCTTGTTTATTCTGGCTTAAGAAATTCTTGCTTAACTTTGATGGTAGCGTTTCTGACAAGTAGAAAGCTGATTTATTTTGATCTAGGAGGATAAAGGGTATTGGAAATGGGAGAGTGATGATGAGTATGACAAAGTATAATAGCTAGTGTGAGATGCTTTCATATGGATGATATTTCTTCTTCCAATATAGGGACTAGTGGGCAATGATTTAAGATACTCGATCTAGTTTCAACCACATTTCCTGAACTGGTAGAATTTTTTACCATAAACTTTTGGTTCCATTGAGTTTTTTGAAAAGATGCAATTGTTTTCCATGGAGCGCATACTTCTGTTATCATAAGCACTGAAGAATACAATGAATTATTGGTAAGGAAGAAGCAAACCATACTTTTCTCAAATGAATTGATTCCATTTTCCAGGATGTGTTTTGGATGACATAGTGATTTTGTTTAGTTTTTAATGAAAGACTTTTTTACAGAACTGTTTACTGAAGATGCATAATTGTCAGGTGGTTCTGTTTTTCTATTTGATCGGAAGGCACTAAGAAACTTCCGCAAGGATCGACATAATTGGATAAGGAATAAGCATAGAAAAGAACCCCGTTTTACGCTGAAGGTAAGCCTGGAGCACATACAGCGTCCACCTATGACGGTTATATAATTAAGTATTGTTCATTATAAATTGACATAGGAAAGGTACCGGTTTCCTTCTTTACACTGAGAGTGATACTATTATAGCTTGCCTGGCTTTGCCAATCAGATGAAACCTGTGTCTGTGTGCCATTCCTGGCCAGTTTCTAACAGGATAATCTCTGCAGCCTTAACCAGATTGTCCTGAGTCTGGACTGTAATATGATTACGTTATAATAGAGTTAACAGTTCCTGCATTTGCTTATCCAATAGATTATTAGTTAGGTTTAATATTTGCAACACTTTTCTCATGATATGAACCTGTGGCCATTAGGACAAGTCTTTTTGCTGTTTGTGTTCAGAACTCCAATTTTATGCTCGAATTTCCAAATTTGAACTCGGATAATTATATGCTCTATTTTCCAAATTAGTCTCTATAAGATTTTAATATTATATTATTCCAGATCAATTATAAGTGGGTGGTGGTTGCAAATCTGCTCTACTAAATAATGGTAACATATTTTTTTGGATATTTCCTTTGTCCTTGAGAACTTTTTTTATAGGTTACATTCTGGTTTTAAATTTTGTTCAGATCGGAGTTGATAGTTTGCGTTTTAGCTATGCTCGTGGAGAGGATAATGAAAACTTAGAAAGGCGCACCTACTGGTTGCTTGAGCGGTATGTTTTAGCCTCTGAAATTAGGTACCTTAACAATAATCTGTGAGTTGGATCTATTTAGCTGTTGTAGATATCTCTGTCAGGACTTAGTTGGTTGGTCCTATTGACTTTTAAATTTTGATTTTAGTCCTGTAAGATACTTTCGACTTTAAAATTTGATTTTCATCCAATAACTTACTTGAATCAAAACCAAAAAAGTGCTAAAAGTGTGTACATTACAAGACGAAAATCAAAACTTAAAAGTTAAAAGGACCAAACGTCGAAAGTGTGCAAGTTACAGGACTAAATGAAAATTTAAAAGTCAATAGGACCAAAACCAAAAAATAGTAACGTTACAGGACGAAAAATACATTTTTCCATATATATTTCTTGTGTCTTCCTTCTGAAGTAAATTGTTGGCCGAAGGATCACAGTGCATATTTTTTTTTAATGTACACATTAACCCATTTCTTTAAACCTGCAGATGTCTTAGCTACTATAAGTGATCCCTCGTCCCTTTGTGCATATTTTAATTTAATAAATTTTATCTGTTTCTTATCCCCCTGCCCCCCCAACCCCTAGAAAAAACTATTACCACTACCAAAAAAAGTATTTTGTTAAGAAATTTATGAGAAGAAATCTTGGTGTTCATATGGAATTGACCCTTGAAGAGTGCTGCTATTCTTGCAAAGCCTAGTTCTGGGTGACTGCAGTGGTTGTTAAGTTCAGATGAATCTAGTTTTCTCTAATTCACAAAAGCTTGAATCAGTATCATGTTGTATTTTTGTTGAGTTTTGTCTGGGAACAAAGAGCAATGTTATAGGGTTTGTTGCTTTGTCTTTTTCCACTGAATTATATAGTTCTTATTTATATTATATTTTTTACTATATATGTTCTATGTAACTACAATATCTTGTATCTAGTGTATAGTTATTGTACCTTCATTTTTACATTTCAACTGAATCTGGCCCAATATTTTTTCTTTTACTTGATTGACATAGGATATTTGGGACAATACTAACCATCAGTCTAAAAATGATTTGCGTGTTTTATAATCCTTGAAATTATCCCTGCATTCTTATCCATTCTAATCTTGCAGGGATCTCAAGCACATAGTGTTTGTCCATTATTTGGAAGTTAAGGTAAGAACCATTATCATCCTTTGATAACGATTAATAGCACCAAAAAATTTAATGATCTTGACTATGCCTATTGTGGAAATTTAATTCTTTCACATGTAATTAAATTTTGATTTTACCAGCAAAAGTGTATCTCAGTGATTCTTATTGATCTTTTGCTTTCTTCTGCATGGTAATAAGCCTGTCCACCTTGTTTCACATGCTGATAAAGCTGCGTCAACTTCCAAAATCAACAGCTCATTTTCTTCCAGATTCCACGGAACAAGTCCAGTCAGTACCTTGTCATCAGCATATGAAGATGCTAAATCGGGTAACAATTGCACATCTCTTGTCTATGAGTAACTTTATATCTTAAACAGACATAGTATCGGAAATCATGTTTGTTGCAAACAACTTTGTACAGAGGATAGTCACAAAGCAAGATCTAGATTTCATTCATATCCCGAGTCACCTTTGACTGATGAAAGTCATTATTCCCAGTCAAGCTCATATAATCCACTTTCACGTCCAGGTATTTAATTTCTGGACCAAACTGCTTCTTATATGAATTGTGCATCAATTTCCTGGCTGCAATGGAAATTTAGGTGGAGCCAGTTCGGACAAACTGCTGGATCATCCTTCTCATTGAAAAGGTTTTTTATTTATTTATTGAACAGGTGAGATTGCTTTCAGACATTAAACTTGCTGCTCTCTACCTGCACAGGCCAACTGGGAGGTACTTAAGTGTTTCTCTTTCTCAATTATGTTTTACCAAATATAAATATCTTACCTTTACAGACCAGAGGACAGCAAAGGGTTTACCCAAGAGGAAGTGATTCTTGTAGATTTCTTGAAAAAAACTATAGATAAAGATTATAAACTTTGAAACTAAATTGTTATTCTGCAGAATATTTGGCCTGTTCTTCTCATCAATCTGTAACATAAGATAAAGTCTTCCTTACAAGTTTCTCCCTGTGTTATGTAATATAAAGCTATCCTGATTTTAGCTTTGATTCCGAACTTTTTGGTTATTTACCTAATTTGGCGTCCATTAGTTGAACAGTGATTTGGAAATCTTAGATCAAACCTTAATCCATGATGTTCGTCGTAGGTTCCTCTACATAAGTTCGAAAGAGGGTTTAATTGATAAAGAATTTTATGTTTAAAGCAGATCACATTTGGCCACTTTTTTCTTCTGTGAATTTTCAGAACACATTGTAAAATCAGAACTATTGATCATGCTAACAACTCTTTACAGGAAAAATAGGTAAGAATGTATTGCCATGCTTCATCCACTCTGTATGTGTGCATCCTGCTGCGGGGATGACTAGTTCCGTAGTATTGTATTTACTTCTCTAATATAATGAAGTTTTTTATTCTTTTATATATATATATATACAGTTTTGATATGGAGACCACGAGTGGTCACCTTATGGAGCCCAATGGATGATTTGGCTTTCCACCTCAACTTGTTATCTAATTAAATAATTTAAATTAATTTTGAAAAAAAATCCTACAACCTAAAATTTAAATCATGAACCCTAAACCATGATCCATTCGGGCCGGGTGAACCATGAACCACTCGGACAGAGTGAACCATGAATCATGATCCATTCGGGTCGGGTTCTCCGTAATTTAATTTACTCATTTAAATAATTTAAATTAAATTTTGGAAAAAATATCACTTTGCACTAATTAAATAATTTAAATTAAATTATGGATCCAAACCCGACCAGTGGTTCATGGTTCACCTTACCGAATGGGTCATGGTTTAGGGTTCATGATTTAGGTTTTAAGGTGTAGGGTTTTTTAAAATTAATTTAAATTATTTAATTAGGTAATAAAATTTGAGGTGGAAAGTCAAATCACCAATTGGCTCCATAATGGTGTTAAAAATATATCCATATCAAAACTGTATATAAGTAGTTCAAAAAAAAAAAACTCTGACCACCCTTACCTTGGTTATGTTGTCATTCTTAATTGTTATCCCATGCATGCAAATACTGTCTTATCTCGGTTGCTTATGCCATTGCATTTATTGTTAAAACTTCTGTTACTTGCAGTGTCCCACCATGAACCAAAATTTGAACTTGAATATACCTAGTGACCAAGAGAATGAACATCAGCAGAATTATTCAGAGCCAGTTTGCATACTTCCTCATAAGCAGAAAGAGCAGCTTAAGCCAAGGAATCTTCAAATGCTCCTTTTAGATATAGAAACTGCTAATGCTTCAAATCCAGATATGGAGAACATTTTGACAACTAGTGGAAACAAAAGCTACCCATACATCCTGAAAAGGCCTTTGATACGTGGGTTGCAAAATGAAGAAAGCTTGAAAGAAGTTGACAGCATATCTAGTGGGATTGCTAAAGAACATGCAGAAACTGATGAAATTTCACCAAGCTGGGCTTGTGCAAACTTGGAGACTAAGGTAGTTTTTTTTTTTTCAGCTTGATTGTGCATTTCATCTTCATGGAAAAATTGCACATTTTTAACATTTTAATTTAATTAAAAACACAAGAGCTGAGAGAGTGCAGATATTTTACTAGTCTATGCTCCCAGCTTATCTACACTGTTCAAATTCTTGGTATAGCAGATAAAATCAGTTGAAATCATGATAATGGGCAAGTTGATATCAGTAATTCAACAAGCAAGGTGCTATACTTTTAATTGGCAGCAAGTCATTGCTATTTTTTGGTGTTTGGTGGTTACTCTCATTCCATGGCTGCCTAGTGTGTATCTTTTGTGCAGGATGACAAGATTGAAAATGGACTCTTCTCCGAGGAGGAGCTAAGTGCTATCGAAAGTATAATAGTTGATGATACTTTCAAGTCTTGGGCCTTCCAATGAACCAACAACATCCAGGCTTGTTACTTTTCTTTTTTCAGATAGATATATTCATACATTTTTTGTAAGATTCTCACAAAAATGTTGTAGATGTTCATTTCTGTCGTGCAAAAATGGTGAACCTATTGCAGAATGTCTGTAGATATATAATGATTCCTATACGAGAGTTATCAGTAAAACTTGTTCTTTCCCATGTGCTCTAAAATTTCACTCTTGTATATGCAAATGCAAATTATAACTAGTTCAATCTCGATTCCAGATCGTGGGGGTACTCTATCATGAAATATTGGAAATGATAATCTCAGTCGGAAAAGTACTTTTATTCAAATTAGTCGAGGATATTACTTGGGTTATGGGATTGTATCAGGAGTGCAAAACGTACAAAAACGATTTAAAATTGATAGTTTGCCGTTGATGATATTTAAAATGATATTTGTAGAAAAATAAAAAAATGAGTACTATTTAAAAATAATGTAATATTTGTCCAGATTTGAAAAGATGAAAGTTTTTCTATCAATTAATTATTGTATTTCACTTATCAAGACAATCAACTTAAAAGTAATTCAGTCATCAGTGAAAAACAGCACAAAATCAACCTCTGAAAATATATACTCCATTTTGGGGAAAATAAGATTTTAGGCAACAAGTGGGTGTAACACCCTCTGAATCAGAACACTAATACATCAGAAGAAGCTTGATGATACTAACATTTTACAAATGAATAAGAAATTACATAGCACCCCCAAGAATATATGATAATTTCTCAAAGTCGCACCATATCATATTATTGTCTAAACTAAACTTGGAGGTATGTTATTTCATACTGTACAAGAACGAGGCTTGCGCAGGCACCACAGGCTTTAGAAAACACAAAAGTATGCCCAAAAAAGTATGGTTTAGGATTAGAAACAAGTAAGAGGTTCTGAGATTAGAAATTTTTATCTTCTTCACTTCTTATCAGCAGTAAGGCTTTCGTAGAAGAGAATGTACCCATGATCTGTGTTGCTCGAGTATTCTTGTGCAGACCCAAAAAAAGTCTGGATAGCGGACTCATCCACCATCTCCACATTCTCATCATCGAAAAAACAGCCAATGATTATGGCTCTTTACAAGACTGACATAATGCCCGTGGTTGGGCCCACTTCAACGCGTGAACCACCACAGCGAACAGCTTAGTACTCTGAGTCAGCATCCTCCAATGTGGTGCTGAGTTTCAGTTCCAGAGGGAAGACAACACGATAGGATAGTTTCTTGTGTCTATTTAGTTGTTCCATGAACTTGAATCGCTTGAGATGGATGACTAAGATACCGGGTGGTTTCTTTATCTTCATCCTTTTTCGAGCTTCTTGCAAACTGTGTTTAGGACCTTAGGTTGGCAAAATCAACTTTCTATTTCATGACAATATATCTTGCAATAGTAACACTTCGAGGCACCAGTTGCACCGTGCAACAGGTGTAATTTTGACTAAAAAATGTCAACCAAACTGTTTTTCTATATTTCTCATTAATCATAGAAAAAAGCAATCGAAAAGTATGAGTTCATGTTATGAAAAGTTTTAGTTGTACAGAAGAAGCACTAATACTGTTCAGTCTAAAAAATAACTTTTCTTTTGTACGAACTAATTCTTTTATTTTTTATGGACTAATACTTCTCATTATATATTTCAATTATTGTTGCACTAGTGCAACTGCTGCATAGAAGTTTTTGCCTACTTGCAATGGTAAATAAGGACACTTACCTGCAGCATTTGTCGCAAAAGAATTTATCTTCGGCATTTAGGGTTTCCGTAGAGCTGAAATTCTTGAGGCAGCTGGTGATTGAACTGTTTTGTTCAATATCAAGGCTTAAATCTAAGAATGTCTCATCCCTAGCAGTAACTGTATCACACCTTAAACAGCGTGTCTCATTCGTGAGAATACCCTGCATCCCATTCAAATTTCAAAAGTCAAGATCAAGCCAACAATAGCATCACTCAAACATAGACAAATAGTACAAAAATCCTGCTCTACATAATACTCCATGTTTCTAAAGCATTAAAGATGACGTCGCCATGAAATACCAAATTCTAATTAGGGGAAACCATAGAAACCCAATATGTTTACCTGGAAATTTTTGTGGACCCAAGTGACCGGTGGCTCCTGCTTAACACCGTTGATATGGCCATTACTTAGCCCATTTACTACAACCTCACTTGTCACTTTGTGAGACTCTTTCTCCAGTATATCAACAAGTTGGTTTAGCAGGAAGTTCAGAAATTCATGAGCATCCTATAAGATAGCACCAAGGAACAATTGTCACATTTGAAATAGCTACACAGTACTCATTTGAGGAATATGCACCATATAATAAATCACAAGTTCCAACTATCTAACTCAATTCAACCTCTAAATACCAAATTAACTACAGATTATTTTAACAAAACATGTTAAAACAATGATCTTAGAAACACAAGCACTTTCCTTTCAAGATAATCTGTACCTAGCCACATTAAACTTATGGCGCTCGTTGGAATTGAGGAAGCATAACTAGAACAGCAGCCATACAGGGGAATTGATAAAACACTCTATTGGATAAAAAGAGGAAATTAGGGAATTTAAGGAGGCCTCCGTTGAGTAAACGCATACACAAGTCTTCATCCTGGGAACAGGACAGAATAATCCTACTGGAGAACATAACTATATTATTCTTCACCAATCTAGCTCAGTACCTATATAATAACTTAAAAAGAACCCTTCTAGCAAAAACACACCTGATGCATGTATCCTCGAAAAACATCATTTTCTTTTCTAAGTCTTTGTACAAAGCGTTTTGGAGCTATTACACCTGTTTTCTTCTTCTGCGAACTTATCTGCATAAAATTGATTACCGCTTAGTGTCAACTCAAGTATGCATCACTATAAAAGTTCAGACTGATAACTCTATCACATGTGAAATCTTTCTCGCAAGACTCCTAAACTGTACCTGGCCAGTCATGGGCTAGCTATTAGCTAGCCAAGTTTCCAGTTTGGAGGTAATTATGAAAGTGGAATGAGTACTAAAATTAGATTACAACAAAAATCTTTCCAACATCACAAAATAGTGAGTAACTTTGTGAAGATTGCAATAGTAGCCATTATAATATATGGTATATCTAATGGATTTTATTCTAAATACACAAACTTTGCTCTCATACAGTAAGTTATCAAGTGGCCTTGCCCTAAATGCTATAAAGACTCATAAAGGCTACCAGATATGATGTATTGCAATTCATACTAAATCTACTACCTGTGAAAAAAGTTCTGCCAAACATGTTAAAAGGTTTTCATCTGCTTCACCGTGGCTTTTGCTGTTGGAATAATACTCCATTAGCTGTTCACATTTAAATGGTACACAAAAAGTAGAGAGCCTGGAAACAGAAACAAGTCATGAAAAAAGTCGAAAAGTATCCAAGATTTTAAGTGCATATGAGAGAAGTAGCATAACAAGTAACATGCTTGTAGAATTTACAGTTCTAAAAATTGCCCCTATAAATGAAAATCTAATTTATGGACTTCTTTTGGCATCTGCAGAATCTGTCATTTTGAACTAAAAATATGCAACTCTCTAAACAATTGCAATAAACCTAATTTTCCTCAAACAACCTATCAAACTATCAATATCTTTTCCCCAAAAGTAAATCAGCAACACCAGGACACTAATAAGTAATTATATCTCACTCAGACCATAAAAAACTCAGCAGCAATCTCGATCAAACCTTGCCCAGATAATTAATTCCAGTGAATGCAAAAATAACAGCTTAGCAATTAATCAAACTGTATAAATTCCTTCCTTCATGATAATTAATTAATCACATAATAAGGTGAAGCCGTTATCCTCTTCCAAACACACCAAGGTCAAAACTCAAAATTCCAAACGCCATAGAAACTATAAATACTGCTTCAAACATAAAATCAAAACCTACAAATCAGAAGCACGAAATCGATAATCGGAAAGTGAAGCACCTGAAGAACGCTGTTGCAATAGCAAGTGTTTCCGAAATTTTCCAAACCAAAATATCTCTCGCCTTCGGGAAAATGGTCGCCCAAAGCCTTCTCTAACTTGGAACCCGCCACACCCATTTTGAGTGTGACACCATCCACCATATACCAGAATTCCTCTATCCTCCCTCCGAATTCCTCACTACATCACATACCTTCTTTATCAAATCAAAATTCCCTCTCACTCTTTTCGTCCGCGTGAAATTGGTTTTGTGAATCTTTTTTTTGTTGGAAATGAAGGACGAAAAGGGTCGATAATGAGTTTTTGAGGGGCTGATTTGGGAAATGAAATTTACAAAGTGTTGTGATCTTCACCTACGAGCTACGACTTAGTATTTTTTTTTATTTTTTTTTTCATTCATGGAGGATTGTTGACTCTCATCGATTAATTTAAATATTAACTTATTTTCTAGAAGTATTCAAAAAAAAAAAAAACTTATTTTCTAGAAGAAAAAAATCGAGAATTATTCCGATAAAAAAAACAATTTTAATAAACAATTAATGCTTAATTAAATGATAAATATCTCTACACTGTACAATGTGTGGTCGTGCTAAGGAGTAAAAATTCAACATTGACTTATTATATAAATTAAAAATGTTAGGACGTTCAAAACAAGCGTTAAAATATCAAATTCAAATTATTTTTCAACTCACTATGAAACTGTCCCGCAAAAGCATTGTCCATTCAATTAGAAGGGGTAGACGATTTTTTATGATTTTGATTTTTTTTATAATTTGCTATTCTAAAGACCAACTAATTCTATATCTGGAGATCCACCGGCCCATTTCAAAATGGCCCCACTTCAAATCGTAAATTTAAACTACATTATGAATTAATCGATTTAAAAAAGTTGATCGTGACGCGAAAAAAAAAGACACTGAAAGTTTATTTTCTACACCATTAGGCCAATTCTCGGGGGATTTTTTTTTGTTTTATGATTTTGATTACTACGTTGCATTTGTTTTTCATTTCATGTATTTATCGAAGAATTAAGGTCTCGTAATTTAATTTGTCAATGTGGGCAATAGAATTTAGAAGATTTAAATGTGCTCTATCCCATAATAAATTCAACGTTTTGTATACATTAGGGCCCATTTTGCTAAGTTTATTTTAAACATTTTATATATTATTTTAAAAATTTATAAAATATAATATTAAAGTAATTTATAAGTTGTTAAAGTATTTAATTAATAAAACTTATATGTAATTTATGATTTCTGGTCTTTCTCTTTCTATTTGTTGTTGGGTGAGAAGTGCTTAACACAAACATGACTTTGTAACTATATATTTTCTTGGGGCTGGAATACCTCTTATATTCCATACCCAGCTTTGGTGAATAATAATAGCACTCTCTTTTTTATAAAAAAAAAAAAAATTATAAGTTCCTTGATAATTTTAGAAAAAAAAAAAATTATGATTGGGCGGCACGGGTAAGTGTGTGGTCGGGTCAGGATCGAAATTTTCAATTGGCTCGGTTTGGGTTTTGGGGTGATGGGATGAGGTAGAGCTTATACTATTTTAGTAAAAT